>PVIH01005645.1:0-63786 GCA_004025045.1 Sigmodon hispidus
ACCCTTGATAAGCCATGCTTATCATTCTTATCCTCTATATAGTTATTGTTAACTCTTCCACATTTTAAATTCTTTTTACTGTGTTTTTTTTTTAATAAAAAAAAAAAAAAAAAAAAAAAAAAAAAAAAAAAATTCTTTTTACTGTTTTTTTTTGATAAATACAAAATAAAGAAAAAAAATAATAAAAAAAATAAAAAAAGGAAGATACAGCCTCAACACCTACTTCTTGACTTAGAGCCTGTTATGTGTAAAATCAAAAATAAGATGTATATACTCTTTCTCTAATTAAAATATCTTTTTTGTTTCAAATCTTATAGGTTGTTGTAACATCAGAATCTAATTATTGTGCCCTCTACAGAACAGTAAAGTTCCAGAAGAATACATCAAAATATGTGAACCCAACTAAAATATTATTTCTTCTGAAGGTGAGAAGATGTCTCTGTGAATTAAGTAATTTCTGTGAAATCATGAGGACCTGGATTTGGATCCCCAACACCCTCATAAATTCAGGCATGGTAGCATGTTGTTGTTACCCCAGCACTGTAGGGTTAGAGACAAGAAGATACCTGAAGTGGATCCTGAGGGCTAATCAACCAGTCAGTCAAGCTGAAAGAGTAAGATCCACATTCCATGAAAAGCCCTGTCAAAATATAAGGTGGAAGGTGATTGAGAAGGACTCTCAGCTTCAATGTCTGGCCTCTACATGCACCCACCTGAACAATGCAATTGCAGGCATGCATACACCACACACACACACACACACACACACACACACAAACACAGAGAGAGAGAGAGAGAGAGAGAGAGAGAGAGAGAGAGAGAGAGAGAGAGAGAGAGAATTTAGTTTAAATTATGTTGATGAAAGTTTTTAGGAGGTTTTTCTTAATTTGTCTGCAACTTTGAAACACTTTCACACTGAGAAATTAAAATACTTTAAATAAAACAAAAGCTTTCCTTGCTAAGTTGTCTGATGTGGTAATGTCTTTTTATATGTTGTGACTATCATTCTTTAAATAAAGACAGTCTTTTGTTCATGGCGGGCATCATAAGTAGACAATGGAAATGGAAGCATAGGCACGAGAAAGAGGGTGGAGTCAGAGACACTCAATCCAGCTGCCAAGAAGCATGTAAGGGAACACAAGTGAGCCATGGGCCACAGCTATGTGGCAGAACAGATTAATGAAAATGGGTTGAATTAAGATGAAAGAGCAATATGCCTGAGACATAGGCCAAACAGGATGAAAGTAATATAAGTGTCTGAGTCATTTTGGGGAGTAAAGCAGCCATGGGCAGCTAGGCTCTCTGGGACCACAGATTTGTAGGTCTGGACCTCTGGCCTGATGGGGCCGGAAATCTTGTACTTCAATGTGACTTTACCTAAAAGTGTAATCACAAGGGGACTATAAAGAACTCTTGCAAAAGACAAAAATCATTCTGACCAAGATCTACAAGTACTTCAAGGCTCATGGGAAGGAGGGAATTTTTCCTTTATAGAGCAATGAGAATATAACAATGAAGTGTCTGATGTAGGAAAATAGGTTGAAAGGTGGCGGTCATTAGATTTGTAAAGCAGACATTGTTTTCTTATGGGAGCAGCTCACCCTGGAAGGGAATACTAAGGACAGGGGTTATGTGAGAGTAGGCAAAATTCAATGACCTAGGGACTGTAGGTAAAGGTTGGATTACTAAGCTTTTGGTCTTAATTGACACTGAGAACAGAATACATTACCAATCATTTCTAAGGTAGAGAAACGAAGTTTGGGGCTGTGCCCAGTCTTGCCATGGGTAAACAATGAAAGCTTCCATGAGTTCTATTTAATAATAAAAGGAAGGGTGGTTCTTTGTACTAAGCTCTTTCCAGGAAAATGAAGGATAGTTGGATTTTCTTAAAGGCTTTCATAAAAGCACATGACAGGTAGTATTTAACACTGTCAATAGGCTTCATTACAGCAATAATAGAGTCACTTGCTTAAAGCCAGATCATCTCAGAAAAGCTCAACTTTTAGTGCTCTGCTTTCTAGGGTTTGTACATAGAATTCTGGTTCTCGGATTATTTGCTTTTCTCTATTCATGGAACTTTTCTGAAGTACCATTAGAATATGGTATGGGTTCTAACAAAACCCTTAATTTAAATATACTGTAGTGTAAGAAGTCACTGGCATAGGGAAGAAACCTCCTATCTATGCCCCATTGGCAAATATTTTATTGAGTCTATAATATACAAACCATTTATTACTTAGATTCTACAAAGATAAATTCTAACACCACTGAATATCCATTACCACCTTTTAAGTTTAAAAGGCTAATTCAAGCAGAGTATATTCACCATGCCTATAGCCCCAGCACTCAGGAGATGGAAGAAAGAAGATCAGGAGTTTAAATCCAGCTATCCTAACCACATAGCAAGGTAGAGCCCTACCTAGGCCACATGAGACCCTGTCTAAATAAAAATTAAAAAAATAAACAGATAAAAACCACTTCATATAAATAATACTCTTAGAATAAACTTACAGATCATATAAGAAAGGTGTTTTATCAATGAAAAGCATTTCTTCTACCATAGCCATATTTTCATCTGAATTATTACTGTAAGATTTATACCAAGAGCTATTTTTTAGCAATGGGGTAAAAATACTCAGATGTCTTTAGGAAACTTCTATTAGCAAACACTGAAGGCAAAGGGGCATGGGGAACAACATTAGAAATTAAAGTGATAAAAAATTAATTATACACCTTAATCCTTAAAGTACTTTACAACCTATACACATAATGTACTGAGCCGAGATAATAAGCAGTATACATTTAGATAATCCATTTTTAAATATTGCTTCTAAGCTATAATCTCCCTCAATTATGGAACAAGAATAAAGCATCACTGGGCATGTCACAAGGGGAGGGTGAACTGGCTGGGCTGCATTTTAAGAAACCTGCCCCCCAAGTAAACACTTTGGAAGAGACTTCCCGCTACTCCACCTCCCCTCTAATTATGTTTCTCATTCTGCTTCCTCCACACACCACCCAGAATTCTTTCAAAGGAACCAAAGCTCTCATTTATTGAGTTACCAGAGTGTTAATCACATCTAATGGTTTTAACACAATAGCAGCCAACCTTTAAATGTGTTCCTTTAAAATGATTAATGCCTGGCTTCCACTTGGGCTTCTCTTCTTTTTTCTTCAGTTCTCCCATGATTCCAGGAAGCTTTGTTCCCTGTGCTAAAATCAGCATCATCTCATTTCAGCAAACTTGTGTTGGAATGATATTAGGCAAAGAACCACAAGAGTGCAAAGGCTATGAACTCCAGGAGGGCATCTTATTAATATCTAGATCCCTTAGATAGTCATCACCATCTAACATAGCACCTGACCAGAGTAGCTCCTCAGGCCTGGCCACAGTAGGCACTCAGGCACTATTTCTGAAGTGAAGGGGAGGGAGGGTGGGAGGAAGGGAGAAATTAAGGGAACCATATTATTCATCAGTAAGTGAAATGCCTTTTGGAGCATATTGAACATATACCAAAGTGTAAACATATAAATACAATCTTAGGAAAGCTCACTGCATTGCTCTATTTCTCTCCTGCCCTCTGTATAGTTGCCTTTCAAAGTGGAGCCAAGAGTAGATATGTATGATTGGTTCTAGAATACAAAGAAAAATCTGCTTGGAAGCTTCTACTGCCAAGCTGATTTAAGAATTAATTGCTTTCTCAGCCAAGTTCAGGGTTTATTAGTGCAGTGATGCGGGAAGGGCCTTAGGGCCTCCTTCTCTAAGCTTAAGCACTGCTGTCCATCATCATGGGCTGGGTAAGGCTAAGAAACACAGGCATAATGAGAGCTGGGGTACAGTGCTTTGTGACTGCAAACACTAGAAACTAACTACAGGTCACTGATTTTATTTTCTGGTCAACATAGTTTTCTGAGAGGGTATAGAGTAATAAGTAATTATTTGGAATACAATGGCCAGAGCTAATTTTCTCTTCCAACAATGTCAGAGAGAATAGAGGAAGGGAGGAAGAAAGAAAGAGAGAGAGAGAAACAGAGAGAGAGATGGAGAGAGAGAGAATGAAGTTTGTAAATATGTGTCAGGAGATATAACAGTAATAATAGTATATAGGAGTTATTTTTCAAAGCACTTGACTGTTTATTAATGCATCATTCCAACCAAATGTCCTTGGGTAATTGGTTGGTCATTTTGCCAATTCTTTAAATCTGTTAACAAGGAAGCAAAAAGGGTGAGGGTAAGTGGTGTCCCAGATTTGTCACTGTGGGTCAGTATATGAATGAGCTATGCCTGTCAGACCAACCTAACCTCCACTCTCACAGAGTAGCTGCACCAAATGGAACCGAGGGTGGCAAGACATTCCTCACACTCAGGCCTGCAAAGTAGGGTATAATTATTATCCTTTGTTAGCAATCTGTGAATAAAACATTCAGTTCTCCCAGCAGCATCCCGGCTAAATCATGAGGCTCCTTGTATTTTTCTTGTTGCATAAATTAAAAATTCATAAGAAAATGAAAAATATAAAATTATAAGTAGGAGTGAGCATGTGTCATTACAGATACTGACCTGCCCACAAATATCAAATAATGTTTGTATATGTGTGTGTGTATATATATATATGCATATACACACACACATATACACACACACACCATAACCCCCACCACTTCCACCACCACCACCATTACCACCAACCCTACTACCACCACCACTTTGTTATCATGGCATGTCCATCTAGCAGCCCAGAACAAGGACATACATGGAGAGAAAATGTGACTTTATTCATAATAATAAAAAAAGACACACACAAAATAAAGAAAAAAAAGTCAAAGATGTGGATATAATTCATATCTTTATAATATTCTCCTGTAAAAACTTTGCCAATCCTGAGATCAGGGCCTCAACAAATCAATTTTGCTTTCTAGCACTCAGTGACTATAGCCTTTAAATAATGTATTTAAGAAATGTATTTATATAGTCAGCATTAATTTATGGTTAACATCTTGTACTTTGCTAACTGAAGACATTTTTTTACTTCTCTAGACTGTATCTTGTCCTGAAATCTCTAAGACTTATTCCACACGAATTGAAATGGTGAATAACAGAGTTTGGATGTGCAGTCTGAGGAATAGGTAGGCAAAAGAGAAGGAGAAAAATCTATGTCTGTTCCTTTTAGCAAATGTTCAGCCATCTGTGGCTCAAATGGATCTCTTCCTGTATGCCACGCTGAATCTTAAAATTTTATTCTAGGAAGGCTGAAAAGAAAAAGGAAGTAAAAATATCTGTATATACCCTGAGAAAGCAGATTTTAAGCGTCTCTAAGAATAAAAGTGAGCCCATGATGGTGGAAGCAAGCCAAAAACTTATATCTAACTCTACATCATAAATCATTCCAATAATAGAGCAAAGATGCACCACAACAAATGAGGGTTGCTTATTAAAAGCTCAGAATTCTAGATCTGTCCTGCCTATTACTATAGGCATCTATATTTGAAATTAAATTTGACCTAGTCAGATTGAAGATACTGTCCATTGACTGCACTAGCAACACTTCAAATGCTCAGTGGCCAGCCAGATATGAGGTTTGGCTATCAGGTTTGAAGATATATATATTTGAACATTTCCCACATCACAAAAATTTCTGTTAACATTATTTTAGTAGATAGGGATTTTTTTTTTTTGTGCTGCTTAGAAATGTGGCTATATCCTGAACCATGGAATAAATAACTTTCAATTCATGATGTTACATCATGTACAACTTTCTTCTTTCTTTCTTTCTTTCTTTTTTTCATGAGATGGGTCTTTTATTGAAATATTTTTTTCTGTTGCTTCTTAACTAGCTGGGCATTCCACCACACCACTGTTGATGTCGTCAATGATGTCATGAGGGTGGTAGTCATCCACATGGCAGCCCACAAACTGTGGAGTACCCAGAATCTCTTAAATAGTTCCAGAAAGTGCTCTGGCTAAAGATCAGTGTCGCATCTAACAGGCAATGTTGACGGTGTCATCAAATGTGATGTTTCCTCTGTGTTTAATGTTCTTCTGCTTCTTTCTGTCTCTTGGTGACTCCCTAAGGGCTTTGATGATCAAGACAGAGGCTGAGGGCACCATTTTCGTCTGGGCCTGTCTGTTCTGGGTGGTCAGTTTCACTGTAATCCTCAGACCTTTCCAATCACCGGTTGTCTTGGCAATGTCATCACCAACTGTTTCTGGAGACAGACCCAGGGGGCCGATCTCAGGGGCCAAGGCAGATGTGGCGCCAACCTCACCTCCGATGCACCTCAAGTACCCGACTTTGAGCTCGTTGTGGTCAAATTCGGGCATCATGGTGAAGGCGGCTAGTGTCAGATGAACCCGGATTCGGGAAGACCATAAAAAGTTTCACCGTGACCTCCTTCAAGCCAAAAGCGAAACAGACAAGTTCAAACTAACAAATATTTCTTAAAGTCAAAGACTACTAGTTTATTTCATTTGCACATCCATACAGTAAAGAGTAGGCCCTTAAAGAAGAGAATATGAGGTTGGAAAGATGACTTATTCAATGAAGGCATCAGCATCCCTGTCATTTGAGCACTAAGGAGATGAAGACCAGTATCCTCAAGACTTTCTAGCAAGTTTAAAAATGTAAAGTACAGGAGGTAAAACCCCCAAGGCCTTGGCTGGCTTTTTCTTCTTTGTATGTCATGAACACTAGCTTCAATCCATTCAACAAACTGTCATTTGAAACTGCCTTCAGAGCACACACTTACATAATCAAGAGAAGCTTGTCACCCCAAATTCTCATGTTCATGTTCATGGCCAGGAAGAGCCAGAGTGGGGCGGCTGGATAACTATTACCAGATTCTGTCATACAGGAGTATGTTTAATGCTTTCTGGGACAGTTGGGTAATAATAATGCATATAGAATGTGCTATATATTGTATAAAAAAACCTAGAAGGTGAAAGTTTAACGTTTTCCAACAAAAATAAATGATCCTTATAATGACAAGTTTCTGTTCTACCAGAAACCTTCAAACACCAAGCAGCTACTTCCCAAATAATTATCTCAGAGGCTTAATATTACTTATAATGTTCAGCCAGTAGCTTGAGCTTATTACTATCTAGCTTTTATGCTTAAACTAACTCATAATTCTTATCTATATTTAGTCAGGTGGCTAACCATTTCTCAGTCCAGTATTCTCATCTTGCTTCCTCTGCATCTGGCTAGCAACTCCATCTCTGCCTTTTCTCTTCCCAGAATTCTCCTAGTTTGGTCTCCTTTCCTATACTTCTTGCCTGGGTCTGGCTACTGACCAATTAACATTTTATTAAACCAATATGAGTGGTAAATTGTTACAGTATGCAAGAGTATTATCCCACAGCAGATACATCATTAAGCAACTCAAAATGCTAAACTGGATTTAATCACTATGTATTACATAATATGATTTACATATTGTACTCCTTAAATATATATATATAACTATTACATGTTTAAAATAACAGGGAATATTGTTTTTTCTGTCTCTTTTCTCTTTAGATACTTATTTTAAAGAGCTCACTGAAGACCTAAAAAGGATCATGAGAAAAGTTGGCTCAGAGACTAACAATCCAAGTGAACAAATTCTCAGTAAAAATCAACAAAAAGTAAAAAGAAGAAAAATCAGAAACACAAATGTATTGATATGTTAATTGGCATATCTGAAATGAGAGGAGCAAATAAGGTGGCCTGGAGCAATTTTCTAAAGAACAGATATTTCTATTTTAGCCACTGGAGAAAAATTATCTTGGGAGAAATTGCTCTGTATCACTTAAACTGTACTACTACACATGTAGAACAATCCAAATACATCCATACTTATCACCCTGCACAAAACTTAACAACAATCAAATAAAAGCCCTTAACATACAACCAGATACATTGAAGTTGATAGAAGAAAAAGTGGAAAATATTCTTGAACTCATTGGCACAGGAGTAGACTTTCTGAAAAATATACCATTAGACCAAACACTAAAAGAAACAATTAATAAATGGGACCCCATTAAACTGATAAGTACACAGTCATTCAAACAGAGCAATAGCCTACAGGATGGCAAAAGATTTTTTTTTTTACCAACTATACATATGATAGATTGTTAATATGCAAAATTCATAAGGAACACAAAAAACTAGATACCAAGAAAATAATAATTCAATTAAAATGGGGTACAGATATAAAAAAAGATTCTCAAAATAGAAAAGTCAAATGACTGAGAAACAAAGAAATGCTAAACATCCTTAGACATTAGTGAAAGACAGATCAAAACTATGTTGAGATTTTATCTTATATCCGGCAGAATGGCTAAGATTAATACAACAAATAAGAGTTCGGGCTGGAGAGGATTTGGAGCAGGGAGAACACTCATCCATTGCTGGGGGGAGTGCAAACTTGAAAAGCCACTATGGAAATCAATATGGTGGTTCCTCAGGAAGATGCAAATCAATCTAATCCAAAATTCTGCTATATCATTCTTGAACACATACCACTAAAGACACTTTATCCTAACACAGAGACATTTGCTCAATTATGGTCATTGCTTCTCTATTTAAAATAGCTAGAAACTGAAAATAACTTAGATGTCCTTTAAGAGAAGAATGGATACAGAAAATGTGGTACTTATGCAGTACTGCTCAGCTGTTAAAAATTGAAATCATTAAATTCTCAAGTAAATGAATGTCACCAGGAAAAAAAATCATTCTTAGTGAGGTAAACTAGGCCCAGAAAGACAAATACAATCATCACTTTGCTCAGCTATTTATCAAAGAAGCCTCCTCCTATAGCAAATGGTAACAAATACAGAGACCCACACAGTCAGACTTAATGCAGACAGGGAAAGAACTTGGAACAGCAAATGAGATGACTCTATTAAATCTCTTTTCAGAGCTCAGGGAACCTTATGGAAGTAGTCACCAGTGCCAGTTCATTGGAGGGTATTTCCCACTTTCTTTTCTATCAAGTTCAGTGTAGCTGGGTTTATGTTGTGATTCACTTGGATTTAAATTTTGTACAAGGTGACAGGTTTGGATCTATTTTTATTTTTCTACACACTGTCATCTAGTTACACCATCACCATTTTTTGAAGATACTATCTTTCTTCCATTGAATATTAGTGGCCTCTTTGTCAAAAATCAAGTGTTCATTGGTGTGTGGGTTAATGTCTGTGTCTTCAATTCAATTCCATTGATCTACAAGTCTGTTTTTATGCAAGTACCAAGCAGTTTTTATTACTGTGGCTCTATAGTATAATTTGAAGTCAGGGATAGTGAAGCCTCCTGAGTTCTTTTGTTGAGCAAAATTGTCTTGGCAATCCTGGCTTTTCTGTTATCCCAAATAAAATTGAGTATTGTTCTTTCAAGGTCTGTAAAAAAATTGTGTGGGATTTTGATGGGAAGTATGTTGAATCTGTAGATTGCTTTAGGTAGAATTGCCATTTTTACTGGGTTGATCCTACCTATCCAGGAACATGAGAGAGCTTTCCATTTTCTGATATCCTCTTCAATTTCTTTCTTCAGTGATTTAAAGTTTTTGTCTAATAGATCTGTTACTTCTTTGGTTATAGTTACTCCAAAGTATTTAATGCTACTTGCAGCTACTACTATAAATGGTGATGTTTCCCTTATTTGTTTTTCAGCCTTTTTATCTTTTGTGTATAGGATTTCTTTGAGTTAATCTTGTATCCTGCTACATTGCTGAAGGTGATCATCAGCTGTAGAAATTCTCTGGTAGAATTTTGTGGATCACATATGTATACAATCATATCATCTGCAAATAGTTTCACTTCTTCTTTTCCAATTTTTATCCCCTTAATCTCCTTTTGTTCACTTATTGCTTTAACTAAAACTTTGAGAACTATGTTGAATAGATAAGGAGAGAGAGGACATCCTTGTTTAGTTCCTGATTTTAGTGGGATTTCTTTGAATTTTTCTCCACTTAGTTTGATGTTGGCTGTTGACTTTTTGTAAATCGCCTTATTCTATTTAGGTATTCTCCCTGTATTCCTGTTCTCTCTAGGACTTTTATCGTGAAGGCATGTTGGATTTTGTCAAAGGCTTTTTCAGCATCTAAGAAAGTGATCATGTAGGTTTTTTTTTCCCCTTCAATTTGTTTATATGAAGGATGACATTTACAGTTTTCCTTATGTTGAACCATCCCTGCATTTCTGGGATGAAACCTACTTGATCATGGTGGATGATATTTTTTATATGTTGTTGTATACAATTTGCCAGAATTTTGTTGAGAATTTTTGCATCAATGTTCATGAGAGAAATTGGTCTGTAATTCTCTTTCTTTGTTGAGTCTTTGAGTGGTTTGTGTATCAGGGTTATTGTGGCCTCATAAAAAGAGTTTGGCAATGTTCCCTCAGTTTCTACTGTATGGAACAGTTACTGGTATTAGCTCTTCTTTGAATGTCTGGTAGAATTCTGCACTGAAACCATCTGGACCTGGGCTTTTTTTTTTTTTTAATTTCTGAGACTTTTAATGACAGCTTCAATTTTCTTTGGTGTTATAGGTCTTTAATCTGGTTTAGGTCTTTAATCTGTTTAGGTCTTTAATCTGGTCTTGATTTAATTTTGGTAAATGGTACCTGTCCAGAAAACTGTCCATTTCTTCTAGGTTCTCTATTTTTGTGGAGTATAGATTTTCAAAGTATATCCTTATAATTTCCTGGATTTCCTGGGGGTCTGTTATGTCCTCCTTTTTGTTTCTGATTTTGTTGATTTAGATACTCTCTCTCTCTTCTTTTTGGTTAGTTTGGATAAGAGTTTATCTATCTTGTTAACTTTCTCAAAGGACCAATTGTTTGATTCATTGATTTTTTTGTATTTTTTTGTTTCAATTTTATTGATTTCAGCTCTAAGTTTGATTATTTCTTGCTGTCTATTCCTTCTAGGTGAGTTTGCTTCTAATTGTTCTAGGACGCTCAGCTGTGCTGATATTTCTCTTGTGTGGGATTTCTCTAGTCTTTTCATGTAGGCATTTAGTGCTATGAATTTTTCCCTTAAGACTGTTATGGATTCATTTTCGTTGAATTCTAGGAAGTCTTCGATTTCTTTCTTAGTTTCTTCCTTGACCCAGAGGTGGCTCAGTTGAGTGATATTTAGTTTCCATGAGTTGGTATGCTTTCTGTGATTCTTGATGTTGTTGAACTCTAACTGTAGACCCTTGTAATCTGAAATGGTACAAGGTGTTATACACATGTTTTGGTACCTGCTGATATTTGCTTTATTACCTACTAAGTGGTCAGTTTTAGAGAAAGTTCCATGGGGTGCTGAGAAATGTGTATATTCCTTTTTGTTTGGGTGGAGGTTTTGGTATATATCTACTAAATCCATTTGGGTCACAATTTCTGCTAGATCCCTTATTTCTCTGTTGAGTTTCTGTCTGGTTGACCTATCCAAGGGTAAAAGTGGGGTATTGATCAGTGTGTGAGGTTTGATATGGGGTTTAAGCTTTTGAAGTGTTTCTTTTACATATGTAGGTGTCCTTGTGTTGGTGGCATAGATATTCAGGATTGAAATTTCATCTTGGTGAATTTTTCCTGAGATGAATAAGTAGTGACTTTCCTTGTCTCTTTTGATTGATTTTAGTTTAAAGTCTATTTTGTTAGTTATTAGAATGTCTACACCAGCTTGTTTCTTAGGGCCATTTGATTAGAAAGTCTTTTCCCAACTTTTACTCTGAGTCTGCATCTGTCTTTAAAGTTGAGGTGTATTTCTTGTATGCAGCAGAAAGATGGTTTCAATGTTGTTGTATTCATCATGTTAGGGTGTGTCTTTTCATAGGTGAATTGAGTTCACTGATATTAAGAAATATGAATGACCAATGACCAATATTTCCCATCATTTTTGGTAGTAGCTTGCTCTTTCTTTTTTCGGTGGGGGGTTGTTCTTCTGTGGGCTTATCAATTTTCTGTGGTTACATGGGTGTTTCTGGTTTCCTTAGATTGGAGCTTTCCCTCTAGGGCTTTTTACAGGGTGGGGTTTGTGGTTAGGTGTTGTTTAAATCTGGTTATGTCGTGAAATATCTTGTTTACTCCATCTATATTGATTCATAATTTTGCTGGATACAGTATTCTAGGTTGGCATCCAAGCACTTTTAGTGTCTGTATAATGTCTTATCGCGGTAAAAACACGCCCTGAGATATGTTTTAAATGGGGTTTATTTTGTGAAAATCGCTTACAAAACAGAGCCGGTTTTAAGAGAAGATGACAGGATGAGGTTGCAGCGCGCCGGAGCCTTTCTAAGGAAGATTCTTCATCCCCACGCCGTACGTCCGAACTCCCGGGCAGCTGGGGCGAACTGCGCAACCGGTCCTGGTCCTCTCCCTCAAAGGTCTACTTCCAGAATCCTTTTCAGTTAACCACGCCCCGCTCGTCTCCAGTCCTATGACGCGATCGTTCACATATATAGTTCCTGATTTCCTGCTACAATGTCTGACCAGGACCTTCTTGCTTTCATTGTTTCCATTGAATAGTCAGGTGTTATTCTGATGGGTCTCCCTTTATAGGTGATTTGACCCTTTTCCTTTGCAGCTCTTAGTATTTTTTTCCTATTCTGTAGGTTTAGAGGCTGGATTATTATAAGACAAGCAGTCCTTTTTTGTGAGTCTAGTCTATTTGGTGTTCTGTAGGCTTCCTGTATTTTTATAAGCATTTCCTTCTTTAGGGAAGTTTTCGTCTATGATTTTGTTGAATATATTTTCTGTGTCTTTGAGCTGGTATTCTTATCCTTCTTCAATTCCAATTATTCTCAGGTTTGGTCTTTTCTTGGTGTCCAAATTTCCTGGACATTTTGTGTTACGACTTTTTTGGTTTTAGTGTTTTCTTTAAATGATATATCTATTACCACTAGTGAGACTTCCACCCCAGAGATTCTCTCTTTCATCTCTTGGATTCTGTTGATTATGCTTGAATCTGTAGTTCTGCGTCATTTTTTCCAGTTTTCTATTTCTAGTTTTGTCTAGGTTTTTCTTTATTGCTTCTATTTCGGTTTTTAATTCTTGGCAAATTTCTTTCACCTGTTTGTTTTCTTTTTCTTGATTTTCTTTATTTTTCTTTCAGGGCTTTGTTCATCTCTTCTAATTTTCTGTTTGTATATTCTTCTATTTCTTTAGGAGAGTTTTTTTTATATCCTCTTTTAAGGCTTCTATTAGTTCAATAAAACTGGTTTTAAGGTCGTTTTCTTCTATTCCCTCTTCTTTGTTATGTTCAGGTTTTGAAGCTATAGAGTTACTTGCTTCTTCTGGTGGTGTTTTGATGACCTTTGTATTGTATGTATTTTTGCACTGCCATCTGCCTATTGTTTCCCCAATTCTCTCTTGTTAGTTCTCGGTCCACTTCTAGTGAGTAGTTGGTCTGAGAGCTCTTAAGGCTCTGAAGGATCTTAATTAGCTATGTGCTCAGAGGGTCAGTTGTTCTCATGAAGTCCCAGTGTTACTCCAGTCATCACCTCTTGATCTCTCACCTCTTAGCTGTGTGCCCAGGGACTTGGCTGTTCCTCCACTGCTATTACACCAGCCGTGAACTGAGTGGGCTATGCTCCGTGTCTTTGTGTCGAAGCGAAGAAGCTGTCTCAGGACCCGGGTTCAGGTGGCGGAAGTCACCCTCTGTCCTCCGACCTCTCAGCTGTGCTTTTAGGAACTTCTCTGCTTCCTTGCTGCTACTACACCAGTCCTTCTATGTGCAGACTGTGTTTCCCACCAAAGTCGAGTTTGTTACCTCAGGGGCATGCGCCCTGGACCAAGGGACCCAGCTGTTTCCCCCCCCCCCCCGCTACCCTCCCAGCTGTGATCTGGGCAGCAGCAGCAGCAGCAGCAGCAGTAGCAGCAGCAGCAGTGGAGCGGCGGATTAGGGCCCTGAAAAAGTCTATTTTCAATAGAATGATTTTTTTTTTTTAATAAGCTGAAGAGTGTAGAATGAGGAACACTTGGTAAGTTATAGGAAGCAAATTTCTGCTCAATTTAAACAGAGGATTTCTTAATAATTAGCTCTGTCTTAACACAATATGAGATTCTTCAACAGTGGACTCCTCTCTCCCAGTGGGATATTCAATGGAAGCAATATGTCAGTAGCACTTATAAAGGACACCAGCTATGAGCACATGATTAAAATAGGTGACCTCAAAGGATCTGTCCTTTGCTGAAATCTTGTGACTCATTTTCCCACTTCCTCTTACCTACTCTGATCCCAATGGGTGAATAACTAAGCAGCAGACAGTCTACTCAACAGCACATTACAACTCAGACTTCCCCCTGTTCTTGGCTCCTCACTATCTCCAGTCACAATATCATGGTGGCTGCCCTCTTATGTCCAGCAGGGTGGAGGAGCTCATGATGTACCAAGCTATTTTTACATGACAAACTTGTTTGGTTTTCATATAATCAACTTAATTCATCTCACTTTACCTCCTTTCTTGTATAAATACATCACATTTGCCCAATCCTTTCTTAAACAGTTAAATGTATAGTTGAAAGCACTCAGAGAGCTTAAAGTACAATATTTAGCATAAGATAAGGTACTTTTGTCAATCTAGTATTTTAACTGGTTGATTAAAACAAACATTTGTAGAATAATTGTTTAGATACACTTAATTACTTCTTGGATATCTTTATTTTCTTAAAAATAACAGTGAATTAAGGATTTAGCTAAGGGACCAGGATTCTTAGTAAAACTTTTTGCAGTGCTGTCCTATGAAAAATAATCATCTATGTCTACTTTTCATAAAGCTTGTTACTATTTACTATGGAGAGCACATAGGTGAATAAAAAGGAGACCTTGCTATTCATAGGTTCAGTCTCATAGTATACACATAACGAGAGAATATACATCTACTGAGTTAGAGAGCTCTTTGGAGAAAAAGAAAAACTCAAAGCCAGGAAAAACTCAAAAGTCATCTCCATCAAGGAAGGAGCAAAAGCCATAAGAAGGAGCAGTAATTCTGAAACAAACTTTCTCTGTGAAGGCCAATCAAGGAGATTCTCTATATAAGAATACTATTTTGGCAACTTTTATGTATCAGTTACTTATGCATTATCTAGAGTTGAAAAGAAAGTGCTCAGTCTTAATTGAAGAGATGTAACCATACCAACAAACTACATAAAAAATTGAAAGTATCAGTACATGGCTAAGCTGAAAATAGTATGTAGTTCATTTGATAGTTTTTGGAAATTAACAAGGAGTTGTGTAGTCTATGGGTAGAGAGGATGAAGTAGTAAGTGTTATGAACTTTCATAAACTTGAAAAACTTGCTGACTGGGATGAACAAGTAAGAGATAAGAGAGGATAAGGGCATGCAAATGGAAATAGAAATATCAGACAATTTCCAAACTGACATAAGCATATGAATCTAATATAGTGTATCACATCACCTGGGAACTTTAAAAAAGTAATGACCATTAATACTAGAATGCTAATGTAAATTTCACATGTATGAAAATAAAATATTAACATTAGTTGGTATAAATTGGTAATGACAGCTAAATGTGGACAAAGACAGGAATTTGATCATTAAGAACTTTGAAGAAACTAAGGAAGACAAAATGTATTTATTAGGAATTTTTAGTTTTTGCTTTTGGCATGTTGACATTTGGATTATACTAATATTTCAGATGCTGCCTCCACCTTGCTAGCCACTTCTGCTATAAATATTAAAGACTGTTCTATGTGCCGCACCAAACCCCAACCAGCAGGAAAAGACACAACACCAGGATCCTTCCGTGGCAATTGACCAGGTCCTTTATTGAAAAACATCTTCTTGCAGCAGCAGCTGCTCCCAGCCCGTGCAGTCAGCTTTAAACCCCAGGTTCACCACTCAGCTACTGCCACGTGGGCCTCTACCATAAGGCCACGCATACGGAAGCAAGCGAGTCAGCTCCGCACAAACCATATTTGGAGTTGTTTGTCGGAAGGAGCGCTCGCCGTCGGGGTGGCGGAAGGCGGAAGCCAGCGCCATCTTTAAGGCGCGGCACTCACGCAGCTCCCAACAGTTCTAGAAGACCTTTCTCATGAAAATCAATCAACCCGAAACCACTATTGCCCATACACCTATTTGATTTAACTCTTACAGTCCAGGTCTTTGTTAATCCAGAGTGCTCTGGTTACCCCAGGCCCAGTACCAAACAACTAGAATCTGTTGTTGTATCCCAACACCTGATTTATCAATTTCTGCCTACAAAAACTACAGTAGTGATACTTACAAATACTTATCTTCACTCTCACCTCCAGACTCTTCTTCTCTATTACATGGGATGGCATGACCCCCTCCTCTGGAGACTTGATGGCCATCATCTCTGGATCCACTGGCTTAATCACTCATAAGTCACATAAACTATTCAGGGTTAATGTGGCTGCAATTTAGACTTAGAGGTGACTATAGACAGAAATGAAGGAGTTGAAGTTATAAAAAATATTGCAAAGTAAGCAAACATTTGACTAATATTTCTTTACTATGTTGGCAATTTGATGTGTACATTACAGTACATTGAATAATAACCACATATAAATCTTAAAACACAGTAGTGAGTGCAATGAGAAAACAAAGGTATGCAAGTGGATAGTAAAGATATCAAAGTTAGAATAGCATCAAATGAAGACATTAAAGTAAAGACAGAGAGCTTCTCGGGAAAACCGAGAAATCTTTGTGAATGAATTGCCACTCAGGAAGTATAAGGAACTATATATTACAAGAAATATATCAAAACTTGGCCTGATCTCCAAAGTTATATGGAATACCAAGGGATTTACAGGGGAAGAAATTACCAGACACTTATCTGGTACTTATTTTCTGTGGGTATAGATAATTTGAAGTTTAGATTAAACTTCAGAAGATATTTAATGATGCCTGTACATTAAATAAAATTTCACTCAGGAAATGCCTGCCAAGAAAACAGTATTATGAAATGAAAATTTAATCACAGATATAGTGGACAGAGAGAAAAGATGATGAAACAAGAGACCTACATGATATTATAGCAGATAGAAATAAGGTGGCAGATGCTATTCTGTTAATATAATATGATAAACATATAATTATGCAGAAAGGGATGAAGGGGAAGAGTTGCTGTCTGTGTTTTAACAATCAAAAAGAAGTATTATAGAAAAGGGTTCATAATGTTGCAAAGAGAGTATCAAGTGAGCAGGAATTCAACTCTAAAAGAATTTATGAGACTATTAGAGTCTCTATGGCTCCAAACAGGCTTCTCCAAATGGCAGGCCAAGGACAAAGGGGAATAATTGCTGACATCTTTAATTTAAATAAAACCCCAAACTACTAATTTATAATGTGCTATAATCTGTGCTTAGGGCTGACCATAGTTAGTAATAAAGGGGCTGAACTTGTAGAAAAATAGAAGATGTTACAAAGTCACCAGATATTTATCTGGTGTTTATGTATCATGCGGGGGCAATTTGATGTGTAAATTAAAGCTCACCAGAAACTTCAACCAAGATGTCATAGAGATGTATTTAGCTGAGAAAATTCTGTTTTTATTCTTTGAAAGGAAAAAAAAAAAGATTCTTTAAAAAACTAGCTTTCTCTCCCATTAAACCATATTCCACTTCTACAATATAACTGTATTATGGTGTAATGTAATATATATCAGGATATGATACAATCCCAAAAGAACGAAGAAGAACCAGAAAAAAAGATAGGTAAACAAGAAAGGCCAACTACATCATGAGGTAGAGGGAAGGTTGTAGCGTTAAGTAGAATACTCAGGGGAACTTCAGTAAGCAAGTGAACGCTAAATAGGTACTCAAAGCAGGTAAGAGTGTGAGCCATGAGGGGAGAGAAAAAAGTACTTTCTGAGTGCCAGGAACTTTTACTGAATGCTTTTTCGGCATGATCTCATTTGTTACCATTATTAACCACTCAGCAGATGAGGAGCAAGGGCAAAGAGAGGGCAATTATCTTTGCCAAGCACAGCTAGTGCAAATAAGAGTCTGCACTGGATGTAAAATGATGTAGTCTTACTGTGAAAACTCATATGCCTTAAAACTCCTATGCTCTCTGCAATTTCCAGCTTGAATTTTATCCTCACTCAATCCTCCTACCTGAGAGGAAGAACCTCCATGAAAGAGAACGCCCTGGAGATAAAAGAGAATGCTTGAAGTACAGACTACTATCACTATATTAATTTATTGTTTTTATCACAAGCATTAGGGAGTCCTGAGCAACAATACATGAGAACAACTTTCAAGCTATGACATTTAATGCATGGTAACAATGATGCCTTGAATGTGGCTCATGGTGATCCTGGAGCCCAGTGATCATACATTGTGGGGTGTGTGTGTGTGTGTGTGTGTGTGTCCGGCCAGCAGGGTCTTCAGCGTGAACCTAGACCTGGGAAGGAAGCAAATGGAAGGCAGGAACACAAAGGAAGGGAAGGACAAGACAAATCTCTCTGTTCAAGTCCTCCCTAGCTTTATTATTACAGTCAATATTTATACAGAATCTCTGCCATGCAGGTAGCTGGGAGGAAAGGGGTGGGATGTTCAAAAGAATGTGATAGGGTTAGGGCTAGGGTTAGGAAAGTTTCCAAATACTAACAGAGCCTCCTATCTTACAACAAATGAGAACCTCAGGTTTATGACCATGAGGGGATAAGTTGTACCAAAACTAGCTAGAATCATTCTGGAAATACACCATCCCAGAGACTCTGGTAAGAGGTCAACTCTGTTAAGTTTATGAGCTACTTTCTTTCCACACAACTCTCGTTCTTAGCATTGGTAGAAGAAATGGAGGATGTTAAAGATTTCAAAGTGCTGACAATATATTATAGCAATTACAGAAAATGCTCATCACTCTGAAACCTACCAAGTGAGTTCCACAACTGTCTCCCTATGCAGTGGGCCTAGTCTGGTCCTATGTAGGCTCTACAGCCATCAGGTTTAAAGTTCATGAGTTCCCATGAGCTTAGTTCAGTTGCTTCTGCAGACTTCTCCATTATGATCTCGATGCCGCCCCCAACCTATACAATTCGTCACCTCTCCACTGTTTGAGGGGCCCTTGGCAGTGAGATCAAGATCTATCCCTGGTGCATGAGCTAGCTTGTTGGAGCCCATTACCTATGGAGAGACCCCTTGCTCAGCCTTGATACAGAGGGGAGGGGCTTCAACTGATATACCAGGTTCTATTGATTCCCCATGGGGGGGTGGGAGGTTGTACCCTTTTAGAACAGGGATTGGGGGATGAGAGGGGGATGGAGAAAGCTGTGGAGGAGTAGGAGGAGGACTGAGAGGGCATCCATGATAAGTATATACAATAAATTAAAATTTTTCTTAAATAAAAAAATGAAATTCTGTATTTCTCTGTTTTCACATGGTTTTAGGCTTCAATTTCAGCTCAGTTATTGAAAAATAAATGCTTAATTATTAATAAGACACATTACTTTTCTAAGCACAGATTTAAGGGAGTAAACATATGTTATACCCTTTTTATACCCCCCAAAAAGTTATTGTTTTGTTTTAAGAGTTAAATCAGTTGAGATAAAGAGCCAACCTATCACAGACACTCTCTCTCTCTCTCTCTCTCTCTCTCTCTCTCTCTCTCTCTGTTTGTGTGTGTGTGTGTGCGAACTAAAGATCATGTATTTTATTCAGGTTTCCTTAGTTCTTGACTAATACACTTTTCTTGTTCCAGCATCTCACCTAAAATGCCACATTGCATCTAGTTGTCATCTCTTGCAAGCCCAATTTGTGACAGTTTCCCTTATTTCCTTTGCTTATGAAGATTGACAGTCTAGACCAGTACTGGTCAGAGGATGGCCTTATGTTGGAATTTGTCTGATGTTTTTCTCATGATGAGATTGGAGTTAGAGGTTTGAAGAAGAGGGAGCTCCCAGAGGGTCATTTCTGTTACTCCATACCTGAGATAACCGCTAACAAAGTAATTCATAAGTGATGATGTTGACTTTGATCTGATAGCTAACGCTGTGTTTGTTGGCACACTCTATTTTAAAGCCCCTGTTGTCTCTATGCTTCTGCAGCATACTTAGTGAAAAAAAAGAGACTGAGTTCACACTTTAAAAGGGCAAGAACTTTTACACTTACTGCCCCTCATGAGAGAGTGTCTACATAAATTATTTGGAGTTCTTACCAGGTTATCTCAATATATGTGTGTGTGTGTGTGTGTGTGTGTGTGTGTGTGTGTGTCTGTGTGTCTGTGTGTCTGTGTGTGTGTCTGTGTGCTATATATGTTCATGTATGAGTATGGAGCCCAGGGGCTGATGCTGGGTATCTTTTGAGTCACTTTCTGCCATATTGTTAGAGACACGGACTCTCATAGATCCTGGACTCCACCAAATCAGCTAGACAGGCTGACCAGTAAGCTCAAGGGATACTCCTGTCTCTACCTTCTCCTTTTTTTTCCTACTATATCCTATACCACCTACCTATGCCCTGGACACTGGAGTTACACATGCATGCCACCAGACCCAGGTTCTAGAGATGGGACCTTAGGACTTCCCGCTTTCACAGAAAATATTTTGCTGACTGAGCCATTTGCCAACTTCTTCATTATAAACATATAACACCCTCAATTCACTTTTAGTTCTCAAAGACTCAAAATTCTAATTTTTTAATACCATTCTCCTCCTTGTGAATACAAACCAAAACAAATGATGTGATTAGAAACCCATCACTGAATAAAAATAAATAAATAAATTATGGAGATTCATAATGAACGAATTATCATTCAAGGGGAAGAATTTTATTGTAAGCTCTCTCAGAAAAGAGGCAGAGAGCCTTTTTCAGATGAGCTTGGCTCTGGTCACCTTTCTCCCCACACAACTGATTAAGGTCAAGATGTTGATACGTTACACAATTATCTTTCATTCTCTAAACCTATTTTCCATGCTGAGATGCCAGAAAGACCAGATTACACTCTCCAGTTTTGAAAAACAATGTCTCAAAAGTGCTTTGACATCCCACATACTTTGACATAAGCAGCACTTATGACAGGGACCATCTACAGCACTTAATTCTCTCTTTGTATTAGTGTATCATACAGTGACAATACTTGGCAGAACTATGATAACACAGAGGGGAAAATACAATTAAATTTGAGGCTGGATGGACAGAAGATAACAACCTCTCATATTAAGGGGAACATGAGGTACTGACTGAACTTACTTCTAGATACAGCTGCAAATCCAGGCCTCCAGCCAGAGAGCAAGATGAAGAAATATGAAGGCCATGGATACTGGCTTTGCAGGCTTTCCAGTTCTTCCAGGAGGCAAGTGCACAAAAATAATGGTTAATTTTATCTGTCTACCCAACCACAGCAAATTTTGCCAAATTTTGCAAAGTGTTCAAGCAACATTCGTGCTTCAAAAACCCATCTGGGGAGACACCAAACCTCCAGGTGACAGACTCATTGTCATTCAGAGTACAACTGAGTGCTGGCAGCCTCCTAAACTTCTCAGCATAAAAGAAAAATTAAATGAAGACATAAAGGAAAGAAAAGTACCAATAGTGTTTTTCTGAGACAGAGATTCATGCCTACCAGGGTGGCCTTAAACTCTCTGTACAGGCACAGCTAGACTTAAAATCCTGATCTTTCTACCTTTACCTCACAAGTGCTGGGATTTCAGGCTTGCACTACTATATCTGGTGTTCTGTGGTGTTGAGAATAAAGACCCACCCTTCTTTATAAATTTACACAAACAATTTTTTTATGGACCAGATAACCCTCAAACCAGGTGTAATAAAAAATTTAAATCAACAGTATACCCCAAGGTTGGAAATCCACTTACAGAGAGAATAGGGAAAAGAAATGCTTGTAACTCTGTGAAAAGTCTATATCACCAGCTTTGCCCCAGGATTAGCTAGTCAACTGTTCTTTCAGCTAGCTATTTTCAAAATGCACAAAAAAATAGTCTCCAAAACGTTTCCTACATTGTCACCACAAAGAATTCCTTATTTGTCTCAGACTTAGTCTATGAGCACATGATTATCAATGTCTGAGCTTCCTTCATTGTTTCTCCATTCCCTTAGATTGTAGGATAATATATAAGAAAATCAAAGTGGATATTTACTGACTCACAGTTATTATCCCAGGGTGAGGTGAGTGAAGAAGCTCAGTAGAGCATAGCAAACAGGTATCAGAATGTTTCATGCCTAAATCAAGAGTTACAGTGATTTTTCTTACAATGTCCACAAACATATAAAATCTCTTTCTTAGAGCAAGATCATCTAATCATTCCTTGATTATAGCCCTTTCCAAGAAGACAACACAGCTACCCGATTATTTGTAGTATTTGTGTAGGTGTGAAGAAAAGCACAAAGAAGAATTGGGTTCATTGGTGATTTGCCATCACTATCTGTGACCTCTATCCTAGAAAATTAGCTTCCAGCCCTTCAAGCACTCATCATCTTTTAGAAAATATCATATGTTGATGTTAATAAATTATGCTTTTCTCTGTGCATGTGTTAATTTATTTCATCTTCACATAGTAATAATAGAATAAGAAAATTCCCATCGCTAGTGTGGTTTTACAAATTAAGAAACTGAAGCCTGGAAGACTAAGTAATTTGGTCAAATATACAAAAGTCATGAGGGTCTAGGTTACAACTTTGTCAGTCTGTCACAAAGATTTATATTCCTAGCCATTAAATCATTCTCCCCATAAATCAAACTATTTGGTATGAGGATTTCTTCCCTGCATGGACTCTAAACATTGAAGAGGAAAAAAGGAAGTTAGTATATGACAGTATGAGTGAACAGATGGAAAGGCATCTCTGTTAAATATTTGGAATGCCACAATCTCAATGTATGATATCCTAAGACCACAGAGAAATATAGATGATAATAATCATCTGCATTGACTTGGTTTTGTGTTAAGTAGCTTTTTGTCTTGGTTACTGTTTTATTTCTGTGGTGAAACATTATAAACAAGGCAGCTTATAGAGGAAGAAGTCAATTGGGGCTTTGTTCACAGTTTCAGAGGGTTTGTCCAGGACCATCATGGCAGCGAGTGTGACAGCAATCAGGTAGATATGGTGCTGGAACAGTAGCTAAGAGTTCACATATGATCTACAAATTGAAGGATGAGAGAGAGACTTAGAGACAGTGTGTGTGTGTGTGTGTGTGTGTGTGTGTGTGTGTGTGTGTGTGTGTTTGTGTGAGAGAGAGAGAGAGAGAGAGAGACTGGGCCCGGTGTGGGTTTTTAAACTACCACCAACATCTCCAACAAGATCAATGCCAACATGATTTAGAGAACAAACTTACTTTATATAGCAGTCCTCACAGAAAATTTTTAAAGATTCCAAAAAAACTATACCAAGTCATTCAAAAGGCAATCCTTTTTAAATGTTCCAATTAACTTGACCACTAAGCTCTTCTAGTTAAAGATTCCACACTACCTCTCACATGACAAAACTAAGCCCAGCACTCCCACTACATAAACTCTTGTGGAACCACGGCACTACTTTGAATTGTATCTTTCAAATTTTATTTTATTGTCCATGCATATCCCATGTTTTGTTTTGTTTCCAAAAAAGGAAACTGAGCTGTGTGAACAACTACCCAACCCACGGGAAACACATACCAGAGTGCAGATTTCTGAAAAGAGCAGTTAGATCCATTTGGCAGAGTTAAGGTGCTAACAGAGAATATAACACAGTATCATTAAATAACAGTGGGATGGTGGTGGTGGTACACATGGTGAGCTGGACTTCTATATTAGTCAAAAATCTACCTAGCAAGTGATCTCATCATGATTATTAAATCAATGTACAGGAAAATGAAGTATAGGACTGGGAATTCAAAGAACTCAGAGAACTGAAAAACCACAAAATAAGAGATATCAGGAGAAGTATAAGGCTTTACTGTCTGATTATATTTCCCTGTATTTCAAGTCAGGGTTTTTCTTTTGATCTTATCTAAAATTGCAGATTCTGCTGTAAGTTTCAACTCTGACAAATGGATCCACTCAGTCTTACCTCCAGTGTCTGTTCTTGCCCCTTTTCTACTATACTAGAGACCAAGATCTAATGTCACTCCAGCTCCTGGGAAAATTAAGCCCTTTTCCTACAGTGGCATCAGAACAATGAAGACATCTACTATAAACCATTAATACACAGTAGGAAAAGATAAAGTCAGGAGAACTGATACAATTCAATGAAGACGGTTTTCTGACACTATCCAGGGAAGAGTTGACTACAGTTTAGGAGGTGAGAGGGGAAAAAAAAAAAAGAAAGAAAAAAATAGCCTGGGTGGGGTGTGGGGGAAGGTAAGATTACCACAGCCCTGGTGTCAATATTCACATGGGAAATAATCATTTGAGAAACTTTGATATTCATTGACCTCCAACAACCATTCCAACAAAATGGTTCTTAACACCTTAATTATGGAAATATGGAAATGAGTAGAGTTTAAAAAGAAAGCAGACTTTTCTACCTTTGGGATGTAAAAATGAAAAAGTATGGTGACTTTAAATCAGCTTGCTGAAAACACTTCTGTGAAAGTGCTTTAGGTACTTGACATGAAATGCCCAGTTTAGTTGCTAAAAATGAAAACATAAATGTACTTTCTAGGAAGAAAAATACTTGGTAGATGCTGTTATGTACAACCCAAGGGTAGGGGAAATATAATGGAGAAGCATAGACTCTTAAGCACTGTATTTAGTTACTTGCTAGATGGGTTTAAAAAAATTCTGTGATTTGCCCTTGTAGAGATAGGAATATTTTCAAGTGAATATTTTTAAGTCAGGGAGACAAGTTGTTTGAATTTTTTTAAGCATGTGCCCTAAGCACATGATATATCTTAAAGAGTATAACTGCACAATTTTGCAGAAAGGAAAATTCCGACCTTAGCAATATGTGATGTCCCAGTGGATATGGGCATGGAGTGTCTGAACAGGCTTCGGAAATGCAGGAGGGAACTTACGACAGCCAGTGAGGCATGAAATGTGAGAGGAATAACGAAGCGTGTTTGGGTTATAAAAGGCAGCCTTAAATGTTTGCCGATGTGATTGCAATAGCTGGAGGTTTATCCATAATACACATCATACACATAAAAGAGAGGTAAAGATGAGGGCGCACTGAGTATGAACACTGCTAAAATATGAGCTAAAGAGGAAAAGGAACAGAGGCAAAAGAGTTGAAATTGAAAAGGCAATGGTAAGACCCACTTGAGAGAACCCAGATGGCAATCCAAAGATTTGCAAGACTCTGAAGGGGCCAAATGAAACTGTCCAAGGGGAACATTTTCATCTGCCAACATGAAGCCAAACAATGGTAAGAGAAGCACGCTTTCCTAAAACAGATGCCAGGGCTGTTGCCTGGTTCATGTTTCTCACTGGACTCCGTTTTAGAATTTATCATAGAGTTCTTCAGTACTGAAGTCTGGCTGAGGAACATACTAGACCATTCTGTGAGCTATAAAAATTCAGAGACAAGAAAAAGAGTAAGTAACAGCATATGGCAAGGGGTTGAAATCAGTGAAGGGTACAACATTAAATCCTTACATCTTCTGCATTGTTATATCCTCCTTCTTGTCACCTGATTTATGTTGGTTTTAACTACTTCATCAGGGTTTGGGGAGGCTTGGTAATAAGCGCTCACTGTACAAAAACTCAGGCAAGGTGGTGAAGTGTGGCATAATCAGCCATTTTAATCCCTGTGAAAACAGACAATAGAGAAGGTTGAAGAGGCCCCAGGAACCCCACTTGAAAACTTGGGATCGTAAGAAGATTTTAAGATTAAGAAAAAGTCATGATGTTAAACCTGGTCTTGGCAAATTTCACAATACAAAAACAAAGGCAATTCAAAAAGTAGCTTTGTTATAAAATTCTCAATGTCAGTCCAGGCTTTAGATGAACGCATAATCTTGTGGGAAATCCACCCCAGCAGCAAATATAGAAAAATTGAGGTTTCTTCCTATTAAAACTATATACAAAGGGATGAGGAAAATAATAGAATGTAATAGGATTCTTTCACTTCCAAAACACAAACAGATGTAGCTAAAAGAAGCAAAAAGGAAATGTATCCCAAAGGTGTTGAAGGAAGGGCAAGTTATGTGTGAACAGTAGGATGGGTCCACAGAGCCACTATAGTCAAATCATTTCCCCTCCTTGAAACACTCAAGAGTCCTGATCTGGAGGGTCTTGCCTTTTTTCCTCCTTGTTTCTATGATAAACTACTCTAGCAAAAGCAATACAAGAGAAGGTTGGGTTTATTTTTATTCACAATTTAAGGGAAGAGTTTATTGTGCCGGGAAAGTAAAGTCAGGAAGAGTCTGAATTAACTAGTCATGTCAGATCCACAATTAGGAAGCAGAGAGAATGGAGTACTCCTACTCAGATAGCTTTCTCAAGGATTTTTTTTTCTTTTTTTTTGCACAGTATAGGACCCACACCCAGAGCATAGTGCTGCCTATTTAAGTGTGAGTCTTTCTACCCCAATCAACTTCTTCAGTGTAATCAATTCTAGTATAATCTGTTGTCCAATCAAGAACAATGAGTGTTAGGTACTGTGAAACAAGCAAAAGCAAACATTTGCATCATTTTTAGGAAAGAAATCTTGTTCTAAAGATTCCATTGCTGTCTTTGCTACTAAGACATCAAGAGAGAATAGGACAAACATGTGTCAATGGGGCCATAGATGCCTAGATACTTGGGTGAATACTATTATCATCTATAAAGTGTTTGGGGATAAAATTAACATTTGAATCCATACATTGATAAAGAAGATTGACTTCCTTAATGTGGGTATGCCCCTTCCAGTCACTGTCACTCAGTGAAACAGAAAGAATGGCCCTCCTACAAGAAAGAAGAAGCTCTTAACTGCTTTGAACTAGGGCATTAATGTCATCCTCTCTTTGAAATCAAAATGATTCTGCCACAATTGAGACTGGGAATCTGGTTCAACTTTTGTAACTAGTTTTTCATTTGCAGGCTTTCGACCTTCTCTAACCCTGGGACTGTGAGATTTAATTCTTTCTAATGTCTTCCCAACATTCAAATATATAACATAGATAGCTAGATATGGATAATGTAAGATGCTGTGATAAGTAAATATCCTAACCAAAACAACTTAAGGGAGAAAGTGTTTATATGGTTTACAATTCCAAGTAGTAGCTCAAAATTGTAGAGAAGTCAAATCATTCAGATGCTGTGATAAGTAAATATCCTAACCAAAACAACTTAAAGGAGAAAGTGTTTATATGGTTTATAATTCCAAGTAGTAGCTCAAAATTGTAGGGAAGTCAAGTCATTAGGAACTTGAAGCAGCTAGTATTATTGCATAAAAAATCAAGAGCAGAAACCAATGAACTAATGGATACATGTTAATCAATACTCAGCTTTACATATACACAATCCCCTGCTTAGAGGATGATGCCACCCACTGTGAGAAGGTCTTCCCATCTCAATATACTAAAGAAAATTCCCAACAATCCAATCTAATATAGACAGTTCATTGAAACAAGGTTGTTTCTCTAGAGTATCCTAACAGATTCACCTCCTCAAAGCAGTAATATGAAAACCATGTTTTTCTCCCCTGAAGATTTTAGAATAACTTCCTTGTTCTTTTACCATCTTAACATTGTTTATCATGTTCTTCTATAGTCTAGTAGATGCTGAATTTATACCCAGAAGTTAGAGCTCTCACATAATTCAATTTTAATGAAATTACAAGAACTTTTATCCTGTTTTCTGATATGCTGATTTGGCCAATAACACCTATAAAACACAGTAGTTTGAGAAATATATGGAATAACTGAGGAAGAAATGACCAGCTAATGTTTAATAAAATATTAGCTAAGAAATAATAGTTTATTACACGTAGTAAAAAAAACATAAGTCAGAGCCTTGGCTTTATATATTATTATTTTTTATTTATATTCTCCAAGTATTGAGCATACAGGTACTGCAAATATATCTGTGAGTAAACAATAAAATGTGTTGATCAAACACCTTTGGGAGGATTTCTAAAATTATATAAACTGTTATGTGCATGCAATGAAAAGTGTGAATGAAAAGAATCAACTGAATAGTACTGACTACCACAGACAGCATGGATTGCAGCATAAATGAGTGACTAGATAGGATAACTATAGTCTTCTAAAAGAGGAGGTGGGCATACTGCTGATAAAGGTGTGTTCCTCAACGAAAGCTCTACAGCCAGTGATGTGAGTTAGAAATTCACATTATAAGAAATTTTTGGTCACCTTCAAAATTTCCAAAATTGAAGCCAGAGCTGCTCATTTCTTAACTGTTATTGATAAAAACTCTACTAAATACCATCTTATACTTGTCAGAATGGCTAAGATAAAAACAAAGATGACAGCCTATGCTGAAGAGTATGTGGAGGAAGGGGATCACTCCTCCATTGCTGGTGGAGTGTAAACATGTACAGCCACTTTGGAAAGCAGTGTGGCGGTTTCTCAGAAAAATGAGAATCAATCTCTCCAGTGATACAGTAGTACCACTATTGGGCATATACCCAAGGGATGCAGATTCTTACCCCAAGGGTATTAGCTCAACTATGTTCACAGCAGCATTATTCATAATAGCCAGAACCTGGAAACAACCTAGATGCCCTTCAACTGAAGACTGGATTAAAAAATTATGGTAAATTTACACAATGGATTACTACTCAGCAGAAAAAAAAAAATGATATCCTGAAATTTGCAGGCAAATGGAGGGACTTGGAGAGTATCATTCTGAGTGAGGCAACACAGGCCCACAAAGATAGGCATGGTATGTGCTTATTCATAAGTGGATTTTATACATAAAACAAAGAATATCCAGGCTGCAAACCACAACCCCTGAACATCCTGGTAACAGAAGGAACTTAAGAGAGACATCCCAGGATCTCCATGAGAAGAAGTAGAGAAGATCTCCTGAGTAAATTGGGAATCATAATAAGAATGAGCAAGGGAAGGTGGGAACAAATTATGAGAGAAGGAGATGGTTGAGTGAGAAAAACAAGAGAGAGGGAGAACAACAAAATGCATATCTTGATAGAGGGAACCGCTGTGGGGTTAGGAAAAAACCTCCAAGAACCCACAAGATGTCCCTGACTAGACTCCAAGAAATAATAGAGGGTGCCTAAACAGGACTTCCCCTATAATCAAATTAATATACACCCTAATTGTCATTATAGAACCTTCATCCAGCAACAGATAAAGGCAGAAGCAGAGATCTATAGCTAAGCACCAGGTCAAGCTCCTGATCCAGCTAAAGAGAGGAGAGATTATATGAGCAAAGGAGGAGCAGACCCACCAAGATGACTGACTGGAACTATTGGGAGCTCACTGACTCAGAAACAATCACTGTGGAACCTTTAGGGAAAGGAACTAAACCCTCCAAAGACAGATGACTGTTAAATGGCATGGACAGTTTGTGGAGCCTCTTGAAGTAGGAACAGACTATGTTCCTGTGCAAGAACTGACATCTCAGAGCCCACTCTCTACAGAGGAACACCTAACCCAACATTAATGCTGGAATGAGGGAATCAGACCTACCTCAACTGGACATGCCAGACTGAACTGACCCACCTTGTGACTTCTTGGTCTCCTTGGGGCATGGATGGGGGTGTCAGGTGTAGAGAGGCTGGGCATGGACTGAAAGAGACTGGGAGGAGTGAAGGGAAGGGGAGCAATGGTAGATATGGAAAAAAAACCTTTTTAAATAAAAAAAAGAAAAAATCTCTACTGAGCATATTCTACTAACCTTCACCACTCATTACTTTTCATTAGAAGATAATCTGCTAACAATTTTTTAAAAATCCATTCTTAGATTTCATATTCCAGGATTTTAAGACCCAAGTATCCCAGTTTAATCTCTAGCTTTCTGTTTAAACAAATGTTTAGAACACTCTTTTGTAATGCCAAAGTAATAGAATTGAAGAAATTTGTAACTTTGATTTTATAAAGGCATCTTCGCAGAGGACGGATGCTGTGGAATAAGCCTTCTGTACACTGTGAATATATATTACTCTCATTGTTTAATAAAGAACTGACTGACCAGTAGCCAGACAGGAAATATAAGTGGGACAGCCAAAGTGAGAATGCTGGGAAAAAGAAGGGCAGAATCATTGGAGTTCCCAGAACACACAGTGGGAGCAAGACATGCTAGAGGACAGGTAAAACCACGAGCCACATGGCAATACATAGGTTAATACAAATGGGTTAGTTTAAGTTGTAAGAGCTTGTTAGTAATAAACCTGAGCTATCAGCTGAGGATTTATAATTAATATAAACTTCTGTGTGCTAATTTGATAGCTTCTGGGGGAAAGAAACTTCCACCTACAAAGAATTAAAACATTCTCACCTGATCTCTTTGTTAGAATTTTTCTTTTGTATGGGCAGCAAAATTTGAAGCTAATAAAAATTAAAAATTCTCATAGAATCACAAAACAAAATATATGCCTTATGTAATATTCCAAGTTTCTCATTTTGGAAAAACTGAAACCAAGAGAGAACAACAGAATTTTTAATTTTTGTAGCATTAGTTTTGATCTTGATATCTGTCTTAAACTATATCCTTTTAGCAAATGCTATTTGAGCAAGATTATGTAGTAGGGACTGCCCTAAAAATTTAAGAAGGCAAGGACAGTGCTCTTGTAAAATTTTCATTCCAGAAGGAAAAGAGAATGAGTAATCAATTAAGCAAACAAAAAAACTAAGATTGTCTTACAAAGGGAACGATTCTAAATAATGGGCCCAAGATGCTAAGGTACTACTGAAGGACCCTGGGTTCTAGGGTTTGACCCAGACATTCAGTTCAGGTATTCAGCAGAGCACCCCCCATGAGAACAAGGAACTAAATATCTAAAAGTCTGTCCCAGGAAACAGAGTGACCCAGCCCAGATAGCCATAATCAATTCAGATAGGCCATAATGGTCTGGTCGAAACTGTGATTAAAATACCAGAAGTTCCAAGCTGAATAGCCGTGACCAACACCCAGTTGTAAAAGCCCCCTAACCAGCTGGTCTTAAGGCAACCCCATGACTACTGTGAGCAACCTTATGACTTTGAAGTATGACCTTTAAAGTGACCAATCATGTGTTGCCCCAGTTGCTATGGTGATTTTATGGTCTTAGCCTTTAAAAGAGATATGGGATTGCCCCTCCCTTGCTACTCTCTTGCTTCCCGAGGCAGGGGGGTAGCCCGTCTGCAGATGAAATGAACCTCTCATGTTTTTTAACATCAACGGCCTGGAGTCTGGGTTCTTGGGCCCCCCCTTCCCGAGGATAGTACCCTGAGTCTGGGGTCTATCACTATACAAGGAAAGGAATCCTCAGCAAATGACCTTCCCAATAAGCAACATTTAAGCTGTAATGACCCTCAAGGGCCAGACTGGTTTAAGTGAATGTATTCCAAGCTAGGAATCTGCAAGAGCAAAGTCTGAGGTAGGGAGGGATAAAGAGAAAGCTAGAATGGCTGGCATGCGTGAAGGGGAAAATGGCTGGAGAATAGGATGTCTGCAGCCCTAATGGACAATGGTAATTCTGCTTACAAAGCAGAGGCTACTCTCAGCCCAATGATCTCAGAGTCCAGTGTTCCTCATTATCACAGAGCTAAACCTTTTTTGGCAACAAAGAACGACACTTCTGGAAAAATAGCTGGAAAGCAGATTTGGCTCATTCGCTGTAGGATTTTATTTATCTGTAACATGAGGCTGTTCAGTAAGCCAAATGATTCTATAAAATGGATTCCCGTGGATGGCCCAATCCATTCTGTCTACTTAAGGGGTACCATTTGTTTCCCCTGGGCTGATGCAGACTAGTATGTCCAACTTGGACATTATGGAGTCATCTGGGAAGAGAAAGGCCAGCAAGTGAGAAATGATAGATGGTTGCCTCTGCTGAATACACTTCCTCAATGAATTAGCATCAGCAGTGCTGGGTCTTTCAGCTTCTCTGAATTGGGGGCCAACTCCACAGGCTCCTTAGGGACAAGAAAAATTTGTGCTCACATTTTTTTTCCTGCCTAAGGAACACGGCAAGACAGTTCTGTTTTAAATCAAGCTCCCATCCAAGGCTTACTTCCACCCTCCACTGGAAGGGAAATGAGACAAGTGAAAAAGGTTTTACTTGCACTAAATAGATCAGAAACTCACTCAAGTATTCAGTGAGAGATTGAGACAAGGAGCTATCTCAGGCATGGCCAGGCTAACATGTCATCTTAGGTCATTTTCACTTTCCTCCTTCAGTGAATTCTGTGAGAGCAAAGAGAATCCATTGATGCAATTAGACTCCCATCCAGTTTAATTTCTGCACTCTAAATGGACATAATTTACAAATACCCCTTCTATGTGTCTCTCTCTGTGACTCTGCCCTGCCACCATGACAAGAGTAGTTTGAAAATCACAAAGTGTATGTCTGATCTTGGGCCAACTCAATGTAAGAAAACTTTCTTTTTCATCCAAGTTTATTCTACAGAACTTAATTATCCAAGTCATATTGTCATAGAAGTAAATTAGGAACTGAGTGAAAATTAATTACAACAATGCTAAGTTTCTGTGCAGAACAATGATAAAAAAGTACTGCTTGTGAAGTTCTCACCAAGTACCAAACAACATGTTATAAGTACATTGGATATTCTCTGTTGATTACTTATTCAAACAGCCTAAAATGTGGAAAAAAAAAAAAGAAAGAAAGAAAATCATGGTCATTGTAACTGCAAAATCCATCATCTTTTTCCAGACCTGAAAAATATATTCATTATAAGGTTTTTTTTTTAATTCAGAAATAGAAATTTATGGCTATTTTAGAAAATATAGATATAATTACAAACACTGATTTTGTTTTTTGCTTTATTTTGTTTATCATGGTCATTGAACTAACCCATAGCCTAACTTTAGCCTCTAGTTTCTGATTTTGTAAATTAAGTTTCATTGGAACACAGGCTTGTCTCATTCATTTCTATGCTATCTATCTATCTATCTATCTAACCATCTATCTATCTCTCTCTATCTATCAGTCTATCATGAAGTTTCTTTACTTTTACAACAGTCGAGCTAAGCAGTTGCAACACAGTTTATCAAGCTGAGAAAGCATAAAATTATTTTAAATTAAATTTTATTTTTAATATTTTAATTGAAATAAGATTATATCATTTCCAGTCTCTCTTTCATCTCTCTAGCCCTTCCCAGGTAGTTTCTCTTGAAACCCTTCTATGCCCTTCTGTTCTCAAGTTGAAAGCTTCTCCTTATTTGGTTATATTTGTTAGGTGTGTGTGTGTCTGTGTGTGGATATGTACACAAAGATATAAAGTAGAACTTCCTGACTCCAGTCTTATTTTTTATGTCTATGTGGTTTCAAGACTGACCAACCTACATTAGACAACCAATAAGAGAGCTTATCTCTAGACAATGCTAATTCTTCTTTTCCCAGCAGTCCATCGTTGCCTGTAATTCTTTGGCTAGAGGTGGGATCCCGTGAAACATTTCTCTTTGCACAGTTAGCATGTCTATTGGTATTACTTTTGTTCTTGTTGATTCTGCCATTTCTAAAAAAGACTGTTTCACAGCAGACTTCCTGGTTCTCTGGCTCTTAAAATCTTTCCGCATCATCTTCCATGCTGTTTCCTGAGCCTTAGATTCAAGAATTGTGATGTACATATCCATCCGTTGGGGTTGGCCTTCTCATGATCCATTATTTCTGCACAGTGTGCAGTTGTGGTTTTCTGTGATGGTCTTTTTGTTGCAGAGAAAAGCTTCTTTGATGAGTGATCATAGCTAAGCATGTGTAGATATAATAGTAAGATTTAGAGTGTGGTAAAAATTACGCTGGGCAAGATAGGTAGCCATAGTAAATTCTTTACTAATGTTCATGACCTCATTAGCCCTAGGAATATGACTATGTTTCCAGTATAACCTGATTTTTCTCCTGCTGAGTGGGCCTTAAGTCCCATTAGATTCTTGGTTACAACTGGCCTGTGTATATTTCTTCTTACACCTTTACATACAAGTCATTTGGCTAAGATTGTTTTTTGATTTGGTTTGGTTTGGTTTAGATTGGTTTAGTTTGGTTGTTTGGTTTTGATTCTGATAAGTAACTTTGCATTTCCTGGATCTTACTCAGTAGACCAGGCTGGCCTTGAACTGACAGAGATCTGTCTGCCTCTGCCTCAAGTGCTTGCATTGAAAATATATGCCACCAAACCTGGCCAAGTAAACCAGCTTAATTGCTCCCCTTGCTTGGCAACTGTATGTCATCATTTGGAAACATAAATGCCATGCCTCAGAAAAGAGACTTTGATGTCAGATTTAACTCTATGTATCCAGTGTCTTCAATGTTGTTAAAATATTTTTACCAGTGACACTATGAACCTGCAAATATTTCTCTGTGACCCTTATGACAATAAAAGAATTTTAAATGCTTTCAAATATGCCATAATTAGATCCATTATTTTATACACTATTTTTCTTTTCCTTTCTTGTGATCTGTCCCAGATCTCCCTCTTTTGACCAGGCTGGCCTGAAACTTACAGAAATCCACCTGCCTCTGTCTCCCTCGACTACTGGGATATACTAAATTTTAAAGATTAACTTAAAAAGAATAAAAGTAAAATAAATGCACCCTTACATGCAGGTGGGACAAGTAAGTATGTGGTACCATGTTCCAAGCCTTTCTGACAAAAGGAACTAAAGCAGAACTTTCTCCTCCTTTGTCTCCAGCTTCCCTGTCTTCTTCACAGGTTCAGCCCGAGAGAATTTCTCATCACACCCCATGTGCAGAAATACCAGTCTTACGTTCTGTTTCTTTATTAAACTAGTTGGGGTGTTTCTATTTGAGAAGCATTTATTTTGCTTATGCATAATTTCAAAAAGTGTCTGTCAAACTTTGCACATTATACAATGAAGTTTGGAAGTTGGGAGTAAACAATAAAAGAAAAATGGAGCCATCTAGTGCTATCCTAATCTAAGATGATGTAGTCCACTGGCAGATGATAAACTTCTAGAAGCTTCCATTTTCTTCCTTCCCTCCCAGGAACATTTTTGGTCACTGTTAGGACAGCACATGTTCTAGATGCTAGCTTAAGAACTATTTAGGCCACAAGAAATTTGAGTTCTTATCATCATGTTGACTTCATTAGCAGGTGCAGTGAGCTATGTCGCTCTGACCCCTCTGGCTAGCAGCAGAGGACTCAGAACGAATAACACTGACCTCAAAACACAAAAGAAATGGTCTGTTTAAAAATAGAAGCTGTATATGATTCCTAGCCTGACATGGTCAATGCAAATCTAAATCTCAAAAGCTACAGGAATGAAGAAAATAAGGACAGTTTTCTTTAGTAAAATAATCCACAATTTCTCATATGCGAAATTGTGTTCTTTACTTTGTTAATTTTCATAGAATTCTAAGAGGCTTTTAAAAAATGGTTTTCTTGGGGCTCCTCATTTCTATCACAATCACCCTCCCCACAGCACTGTGTGAGATTCTCTGCTCTCTCCTTGGCACATCCACACACCCTAGGATTCACAGCCCATTGGAATGCCTGTTAATAAACGCCTGGATGCATTCTCTTTAGCTGAACAATTAAGAAAGATTTCTTAGAGACTGAACCATGTGTGACCTAAATTGGCTTTTAAAATGCTTTTCAGGTCCCAGGGAGCAACATTTGCAGCATAATCGCCTCTACCTTGACATTAATTATGCACCATGGTGTTCAGAGAGCAACTCTGAGCCAGGAATATAAGTGTTTGTAAAGTAAACATGTCAAGCAAGGCAGAACATTGTAAAAATGAAGAAAATATTAAAGCCAATACTGTTATGATCCATTTCCTCTGCTCCTTTTCCTCCATCATAAGTCTCCTGCACTGAGGCTACAAAGGGATGTATTTCCTGTTCCATGGAAGCTGAGGTGAGTCAACAATAGTTATACTTTGAATTTCTTGAAAGGGAAAAAAAAAAGGAGAAAAAGAGCTGCTTTTTGTCCCCTATTTTGCAGCTGAAAATAAAGGGGGCTTGCTGGTTTAAAGGTCTGCACAGCCTTGGGGAACCTTAGAAAGCATTCTTGATAGGAGTAATTCCATTTCTATACAGCCCGTGAACTGTAATTTCATTCCTCTTTGTTCATTATCAAGGACATTTGCATGACAGCAGGGACGGAGCAGCTCCTTAGTTCACCTATTCCTAAACTTTACATCTTCATTTAGTGTCATTAGCCCTTGCAGGTGGCATCTTTATTAATTGTTATACACAAACCCCAATGTCACAAAGGACCCCAGCTACAGCAAGAGGCTTAAAGCAAATATTCCATCAGCTGAAAAGAAAAAAGTACCAAGATAGCAACCAGAAATGTTCAAAAGATCCAGAGGTTTTCAAAATAAATTTAGCATTCTTTCTACAAGGAAGGTGAGTTTGAAAGTAAAAGAAAAAAAAAAATGTGGAGTAGTCTCCGTTGAATTGGATGTAGTCCAGCATCCACACATTCACCATGGCCCAACACCATGGGATAGCACTAGTAATCCTAAAGAACTCTCAGGACATCTCCCATGTTCTATTTGGAAATCAATATTTTAATCATAATTGATTAAATTATATCAATGAATTGATATCTTCTGGAGGAAATGTATTTATACTCACTGGCAACAAGTTCACTAAGTTTCCTACAAAGTTCTTCTACAGCTAATCGTCTAATAAAATTTTACTCACTGGAAGACAGTAGAAATACACCCCACCCTACCCCCAGAGCACTGCTTTTACTTTTTTAGAGCATCTCTAATAGCACATTTCTACCAGGCATCTCAAGTTGGTAGACTTTATGAACACATTAGAGGAACAAAATATGGGTGAAAAGAAAAGTCTTGAACCTATCGCTGATTAAATAAAACCCAAGAAAGCCTAAGCTGTCTGCAGGTCAAAAACATTTGCATTTTTTTTCCTCTGGAAAGAAATGAACACATGCTTAAGGGCTGTGCATGATAATTGGAAGACACTGGAGAATTTCAGTGATTAGAAATAGAAAGGAAACCTGTGAAGTCAAGTGGCAAGTGTCTGAGCTTTGAGAGGATGACATCTTCACTAAGAGTCAGACTGGTTTCTATCAAAGTCAAAAGGACAGACAGGATGTCAAGCAAGAACAGGATGATATAGAAAATGAATTACATTCATACATTCAAAACTCCATGAAGAAACATACTTTTTCTATGTTGTCCAGGAACAAACTGAATAGCATTTACAAAAGCCCAGAATTTATACTGTCCTGCAAAGTCTCCCCAGCACTTGAGTTTTAAGTTTCCCTGGAAAAAATAGGCAAACTTGAGAGTCAATGAATATCTAATGCTAGAGCTGTGAAAGCAGAAAGAGGGAAGTCTAATGGATATTCTTCTACAGATCTGTTACTTGGACACAGGACTTTTAAAGGTATTATACACACATATTCACATATTTAGTTACATTAAGTACTAGTAAAAGTAAAAATATATTCTATAAAATCTTATTCAATAACATGATTAAAACATCTTTTATCGTGAAGAATGCTCTAATCCTTCATCAGCTTGAAGAATGTAGCAAAATCCACATTATAAATGATAGCACAGATAAATGAAACTTTCAAAAGTCATACCTGTGACAATATATCTTAGAAAGAATTATGGTAACATATATGTGACTCTTTTCTTGCATATATATTATTACTACTTTAATGTAAAATGTCTTTAGCAGGTTCATGTGTTGAATTCTTGACCTATAACTGCTGGTGCTAATTTGAGAAATGTTCAAATAGGAGTAGGGCCTACCTGGAAGAAGTTGGTTGCTGGGGTCATTTTCTTTAAGAATATGCAAGTCTCTGGGACACCTCTGGCCAATTCTTACTCCACACCATGTCTTCAAGAGGTGAGGACACTCCCCTACTATGTGTTCCTGCCATTGTAGCAGAACAGGAAAGAGCAGCCCACTAGCACTTTTTCACTGTTAAAAAAAGTGTTGATGGGGTTGGAAGAATGGCTTGGTTAAGAGCACAGATACACACACACACACACACACACACACACACACACACACACACACACACACTTCAAAATCACTTTATTAAAAGAAAATCTGGTGAACACAAACATACATGTGAATATGTTTCCAAAATTAAAGGTATAGCATGAGTATTAGAATGTGCCAGAATTAAGTCATAAAAAGTTAGAACTAACTTTCAGAATCTTTTATCCACCATCTTTTACTTCACCTAACCATCTCTGGCCTGAACATTATCTCATTTCAATTAAATTTGCATTTACTTTTTTTTTTTTTTTTTTGTAAACAGCAGCAGCAAAAGCAGTGACTTTTTTTTTCTGAAGTCACCTCTTACCTATTTAAATTTAATTTCTCAAGTCAAGTGTATCTTCCTGAGGTGGAGAGGCTTGTCTCATCATTGAATGTGAAGCAGTGTTCTCTTTCTTGACTTGTTCTTTGTCTAAATAATTGTTTCATATTATTCATCTCTATGTCTAAGATAGATTGAAAGCTTTATGTTTGTATTCTTTTCCGATGTAAATTCAAAACTAAAACCTCAAGCTTCTAAAGCAATATTTGAGGAAAGAATGAACAAGTGTAAGACTGTGCAGAGAATCTTTCTTATAGGTCAATTATAGAACACCTCTAACTTTTTGAAAATGCATAAATGTTTGTTTTAGGCATTATGTTTTCTTTCACTTCAGTTATCTTTTTAAAATGTGATAGTAAGTCAATAATTGAATAATCGTTATGTGCTGATGTGGTATTAGGTATCATGCGACAGAGCTAACAAGTACAGAGGTTTCACCTTATATTCTAGTTGAGATCTTTTAGATTTAGAATTTGATCTCATTTATAGGAAACCCCATGGAAAATTAATTACCCAACTTTATTCTAGGGTGCCCTAGCTAACTTACCTTAGTTTCTTCAACTGGCCAGGATATAGTTTTTTGCCTTTAAGTCTCTCTTTACTCTAAGCAATTTTTGCTACACTTATGTCCCAAATTCCTGATTGTAGTCCCAGCCAGCTAGAACAAAGACTTTGGCTGTAAATTTTGCCTGAGTGATCATCTCTGATGAGCTCCCTGCAACATTATATGAATATTGATAAATGTTTCAAATATTATGTACTCAAAAGCATATTATAATTAAATTTATAATATATAGTCAGACAAATGTAAAATTAAACATCAAAATCCATGCTACTGATAGGGAATATTGCACTGAGAGAGAGACAAAAGACAGGGAGACACTCAATATGTTTATGTCTTAAATTTTTTATCTATGTATTCACATATCACATATATACATGAAATAAAGACATCTGGTAGGTACATAAAAGGATAGTGTAGTAAGTATGGTACATAATAATGGTTCAATAAAAATATTTAATACTCTGTACAACTTCCAATGAATCTGTAAGTAGTCTCCAATGTTTTAATTAAATAATTAAACTTATTTAAGGCAAAAATGCTTATAAATAGTAAGAAATTTAGTTGTGTTTCTTTACCAGCTGTCACCTGCTATGTTTATCATTCTCACCATCTCAACCAGTATTCGATGTGGAAATGAGAAAAAAATGGATCATGGAAGAAAAAAAAACCCTTGAGAAATCATGTGACTAGCATCTAGAATGGAATGACTCAGGAGAGTAGGAAGATAGGAGTGGTACAGGTAGAAAGAAGATTTGGGAGCACAGAAGCAAGCACAACATGGGTGTCAAGAGACAGAAAAGGGCTGCAATAAAAATACGATAAAGCTAGAGAGGAAAGTTAGTCACAAAAACTCATGCAAGTCAAGTTCAAAGTCTGAAAACATCTAGCAGCAAAGAGTAAATTCTAAATATGACATGAATAGTAATGGAGTTTCTGTAGTGCCATGACTTTTTGTAACTATAAAGTCAATGTGGCAAAATGCTATAATGGGCCCACTCCCACACCACCCAGACAACACAGGTTATTGCTATTGTTCTTTATTGCTCACTATTACTAGATGGTAAGATCTTATTGCTGAAGCCACAACATACCTTTATTATAGGGCATATAGGAATCAAGATGGCATTGTAAATGAAAACTACAAAGAAGTCAAAGACTGATTGACTTATACCTCAAAGCTAAGAGCACCATCAAACAGCATCTTAGGCCTATTAGAAAAGCTTCTCCCACCTTCCTGTAACAACCTCTTTAACATACCCTTCAATATATTTTAAACTTCCTTGACTTATAATTTTTGTTGTTGTTTTATAAAACATCATGAAATGATCTCCATGTTGGAACATGAAATTTGAAGTAATCCAAATCTGTGTTTCTGGGCCATGATCAGTAAAAATGAACCCCACAATAAGTTATCTCTTATTACTTTAACATAAGAGCTGCAGTTTTCAAAAATGACCTGAAAAAATTTCCCGCTGCTAGCTAGTTTTCATAGTGGAAGAGAAAAGTCATCAACGGTATTACCCAGAAGCAGACCTTTATTGCTACAATATTAACCTGCCATGTATGATGGCTATAGATGCAACCAAACACTTCCTGACTGTAGTTGAGGCCTACTTCCCAGAAGGGAAGTCATGCTTAGTACTGCGAACCTGATCAAAATCCCTTGTCTCCAGAGGACACAGAGTCAAATTGCTTTCTAATGTTTCTGTTTATGTCCATAATTAGTAATGCACCCAATCTTTGCCAGAGAAGCTTTTTTTTTTCCAGTATGTGGCAATTGACTCCCAGACTCATTGGTCAAGATGCTGGGAATGAGTGATTGTTGAGTGCTCAGTCCTAAATGAGACATCTAGGTCACTATCCCAAAGGCTTGGGGAATATAACAACAACGGGATACAAAGAAAGTAGCCAGAGTTGGGAGGAGGTCTATGTCTCCTGGATATAATATAGTCATTGTACTCATGAACCGACTTTAGATGTGTTTATCTTCACAAGACCTACACAAGATCAAGCCTATAAGATCAGTCAACATTTCAACAGGAAACATTCCATCAGGTAGCACCATTTGGATTCAATGAGCTCCCAAAAGAGAGATAGGATGAAGGTTGGAAGGGTACATGTTGATTAATATCTTCCGGGGGTTGAAGCAGGATGTTGGGCATAGATATGAGCAAGATACATTGTATATGTATATAAGATATTCAAGTATTTTAGAAAATATTTTAGAAAGTCATTATTTACTAAAATTGAAATGTATTTTTTAATGTTATCTTTATGTTTCAATGGTTAAATTTACATACCAGAAAATTAATGAAGGCATAAATGAACATATAAATCAAATGAATCCAAACAAATAAATGACTTCCTTTTTGTGTTTTTATGTTCCAGTATTGCTACTAAAAGAATATAAAAAAAAACTAAACAGTAGCCTTTACTTTAATTAACTGTTTGAAAGTAGTGTCCTGAAAATTTAAGGTCTCACACTAAAATCACAAATGAAATAATAGTAGAATTTATTGTTTAGAAAAAATCATATTTGTCAAATATATCAACAGAAATTAGTCACATACAAATTTTAAGACACTTGGCTGTACCCAAAATATGCCCAGCTATACATATCTTTTGTACATAGGCATCTATTTAATAATATCACTGAGTCATATCTGTTCCAGTTTGTTTCTCTTTTTTAAATTTCTTTTTATTCTTTGTGTCTTTCACATCATGCATCGTGATCCCATTCATTTCCTGTCCCTTTATATCTGCCCTCTGCCCTTGCAAACTCCTCACCCAAACTAAAATAAAATAAAATTTAAGAAAAAAAAAAAAGAGTAAAACCAAAGGAAAATTTTGTCATGAAAGCGGTAGTGCAACATAGTGAGTCATGCAGTAAACCTTTTCATCCATATGTCCTAATGTGCAAGTGTTTACTGCAAAAACTCATTGGTCAGGTTCCTGCTGCACTATTGATGCTGGACCCTCACTGTGACTGCTCTTAGATATCCTGTTGTTGTCCTGTGTTGTAGAGATACAGCAGCCTTGGGTTTATAGAACTGGCCCCTACCCACACCACCACATAGCAAGTGAGGAACATGACCATACCTCCCATGCTCACCTTCTCAGTGTGGTTCATCCACACTCCCATCAATAGGGTCATCTCTACTCTGCTGCCCAGGCAAAGTGCAAGGTCCACTTTTTTTGAGTATTGTAGCTGGTTCTCTCCCTTATCACAAGTGTCAGACGTACCCCTGTCACAAGTGTCCGATGCAAATGGAAAGAGCATCTTTTCCTTGCCCTTACCACCACATTGTCATACACCCCTGGTCTGGCCTGGGGCTGCCTGTGCATCTCTTGGCTTCTAGCTTGTTTCTTTATTGATGTAGCAAAACACCAATGTACCTTGGAGGAAGAAAGAATTTATCTGGTCCACACTTAAGACATCACAGTCCATCATCAGGGAAAATCAAAACACACATACCCAGGGTTGGAACCTGAAAGCAGGATCTAAAGCAGGAACCACAGTGGAATGCTGCTGCTCCCCTTGCTCCAGGCCCACCTTCAGCTAACTTTCTGATACAAGTCAGATATACCTGCCTACGGATAGAACTTCCCACAGTAAGCTAGGTCCTCTTCTATCAATTAGCATTAAAAAAAATTTCAAAAGATGCCCATAGGCCTATGTGATGGAGGCAATTCCTCAACTTAGGTTCCCCTTTTCCAGGTGTCTTTAGTATGTGTCAAGTGGACAAAAATTAATCAACACAGTGTCTATCTACTAATATGAGCTCTGACCTTTCTGAGACTAATAAAACATATCTTAGGGATGATACACTCATCATTTATTTCAAGTACATTTTCACATCATACATTATAATGAATATTCATTGGTTTCCATGTTTCTTTGCTAAATCCTAAGTATCAAGCAATGTTTAATGAAAAGAAGGGTGTGTCTAATACTGAGGAGCTACTCTAAAAAGCACAAATCCATAGCCTTACTTTAGGTTCTTTGTTGCTGAGTCCTAACAATTCCCTTGGGAAAGGGAGTAAGAAGATGTGAGTCCAAAGGAAGAGGCTCTAGAATCCGCAACAAACAGACCCACACACTTTTTATTCAGCAATAGGAGGAACCTTATATACTCTCCCTCCCAGCATACAGACTATCCTTCATTGCCTGGGCACTATCAAGTGACATTGTATGGCTGTCTCTCATTAGCTGGACATGATCAGGTGACATTGCATGGTTGTCCCTCATTGGCTGGGCCCTGTCAGGAGTTCTGACAGCATCTATGAACTCAGGCAGACTCCAGGTTGGCTCATAAAAAAGTGCACTGAGCAAGTGCCTTGGCAACTGGTCTGAGCCAGTTTCCTGAACACCATGGGTCTGTCTTACCATAGTTCTTTTTACTCTCACAAATTTAGATATGGTGCTTTAGACAGTAATTAGATGTCTCTCTTCAAAAGTAGTTTCATGAATTGAACACTCAGTTATAAAATTATTCAAATGTTAGCAGCATTTAAATTGTCTGTATCATCTCAAGGTCATATCTAGCAATTATAAATGATAGAGGAACAAAAGTAGTTAATAATGATCCCATCAGATTCTTCTCAGTGCCTTTACCTTCTATGATCACATCGTATGCCATGGCTTTTGAAGCATGCTAAAATATTGGCAGTGATTTATTCCTAAAAGTTTTGCTGAGAATTCTGCAGAAACAAAGTAAGTTTCCTTTTTCATGGAACTGAAAAAAAGAGAATGAAGAAGAAGAAGGAAACATAAGGAGGAAAGACTTAGAGACATGGGAGGAAGTACCTCTTCCCTTTGAATACATTGTACCAAATTTCTAATCTCTAGAATAGCATTCACTGTGTAGTTTTATAGAGAGACGTCTGTGTTCCTGCCTAGACATCGGACTTCTTGAGTAGACAGTCTTATAGGATTGTTCACCCTCCCAAGTTTAAATCTCTGAAAAGTTGACCAACCTCCAGTAACTCAAAAACATTATTTCTAGAAGAATTAGGCTTCGTGGGAAACCACTACTTAATCAGAAATTGGCAGGAAGCAACTTATACCCTCCTGCCATGATTTTCCCTGTCTATTTCAAAGGTGTTTCTTTCAAAATGAAATCATCTGAGAACAGATCCTAGGTGCTGACAGCCAGATGGTTGTATCTGTTTTCATCAACTACAAAACTTTCAATGTAGTTAATGGCACAGGATGAAATTAATGTAATCTTTTTTTTCAGTGTCCTTAGCATTAATAGTAAAGAAATCTTAAAATTAGAGCCTTCATGGTTGTCAAAAATATAAAGAAGTTAAAAAATAATAATGAACATGAGATTTGTCTACATGGTTTTGTCAGTGATCCTTAGAAATAAATGCTATACCAAACTTACCTAAAGCATACAAAAACATTTAAGATGCCCTACAAGGTACATTTTGTGTTATTTTTATAACTCTTAATCAGCAAACATACAATGGGTTTGTTAATTAACTTTGTCTTGAAAGGAAAAACAGCTAGCTGATGCAGTTATATTTCCCAAAATACTTTGGCAGGTTTACATGCGTTCAGTTTAATTTTTTTCTCCATTTCTTTAACAAAAGTGATACAGTAGCCATTGTGTTCTCTACCCACTACTTCAAAGAACTCACCAAGAATATTTGGATGATGGATTGGATACTCTCACATCTAGTTCTATGTGAACTTGAATCATCTTGCCTAAAATCATCATTTTTCAAGGCATTTTAAAATATGAAGACCCTAACTTCCCTGTTTCTTTTTACTATAAGGGAAAAATGAGAAGCTCCTGAGTTGGTAACATTCATCAATGCTTTCTAAAAGCTAGGGAGAAAGGTGTGATGGGCAAATAAAGTAGTGTCAGAAACCCTAAGAGGCTCTAGAGGGCCACAAGAATAAAAATGAGCCTGGAATATAGAAAAACTGGTCCTTGGACATAATGGAAAGATTATTTGAAATCCTGTCCAGAATTTATACCATAATTCCTGATTTAGAAACTGTTTGAATTTATTTTTCCCTAATTGTGAAACTAATAATTTACCCATGAGAAAAATAGAATACTATTTATAGAATAGCCATCACCCATTTTTTTCTAATCTTGAGATAACTTTCATGAGTATTGTTTTGTATTCATTCCAGATACAGACTAATATTTATGCTTCATATAACTGAAGACTAAATACAATATTTATGTCCTAAATATACTTTACTTTTTCCAATACCATTAAAATCTCTCTTAACTATACTATATTATATTCTAAGTGTGTTATTGTATACTCAAGTTTGCTCAGTGTTGTATTTTTTAATATCTACAGATTTGTGATTATTTTCTAAATTCCACTAATGGTTCATAATCACTAAAATCTGGAAGCAACAAAGATATCATTTAGTAATTAAGTGGATAATCTCTGGAATATTCAAACAATGTGACACTTTCCAGCAATTAAAAAAAAAAGATTATCAAGCCTACTGCAAAGACATAAGTAAATCTTAAATTAATAATGTATAATAATAAGGGAATGGAGGAAAAATTATAAATCCAATAACTTTAGAATTGACTGAAATAAGTAAGACTAAAGACACAAGGATGTACATAAGCATGGAAATACATGTTTTCATGGGAATATACCCCTCATTATAAAATAATTTATTTATGGGAAAAATAGAATACTATTTTAGAATTGACTGAAGTAATAAAGCCAGTATATGTATACACATATACACTGGAGTTAAAAAACTAAATAAATCAAAGGCTAAGTAAAGTAGGGAGCAGGTTTCTTACAACTGGAAATAAAGCTATAGAAAATCTAAGGGTAGAAACTAAACTAAGGAGATCCTGCATTAGAATTGGAGACATTAAAATTAATTCATATTGAGCTTAATATATATATACAAACATTTACATAGAAATGTATTGATGGTATGCTCATATAGGAGTTAGTCTGTGCATCTCTCTGTCCTTATTGTGTTGGATGACATACCAACAGGCCCTGAAACACAAAAGCAACAAGCACACCTAATATTCAAATATGTTCTAATGTAGTAAAAGTCATAAGGGCTCCTTGGAGGAATAGCTAATCCTAGGAATGAGATAGAAAGGATAAAACACCACAGTAATTAGTATTAAAGAAAACATAGAAATCAACTAAATATAAAAACTGGGACAATTTAGACAATAATATGGTACTATTTTATTTTATCACAAGGTATAAAAAGAAATATCTATTCATCTAAAGTCATAAATAAGTGATTAAATAATTTAGTCAATTACAGAAAATAGGTACATCTTCCACATAAAAAACTTCTAAATAATTGTTATAAATACGCTTAATGTACACAAATCTTTCATGGATCATTAAACATAAGCTGCTCAAAGTGATTTTCTTCAAACAGTACAAATATAGGAAGGCAGAGAGTTGAGAGTTAAGTTCCTATTACTAAAGATATCATGCTTCAGACAAGGAATCCAAAGGACCTGAGCTGAATCTTACCTGAAAGCCTCTTCCATGAGAGCTAGCTTTCATGGAATTAGAAGGTGCCATGCAAGCTACCAAAGGAGGGAAGCAATCAGTAATCCTACCCAGCTGTAAAGTCCATGAACTGCAATGACCTGTAGGGCAAGATATACCTAAAGGTGCAATAATGGCATTTGTATCTTGGCAGCAAGCAACACCTGTCTAGTTGGTCTTAGAAGCAACTCAGCAGGATATCAACATGGCTCAGGTGGCAACAGAGGCCACTCAGATCTATATGGCTCCAGCTGCAACATGACCTTCAGACACCAACATGGTGCCAGGTGGCAGCCCTGACACCAGGTATCCACATAGATTTTGGTGGTAACAGGAGCCACAGATATCAACACAGACTCTGCCTGTGATAGGACTACAGAACCAGACATGGCTCTTGTCTGTAGCTTGGGCACAGACATCCAACATGGCCTCAGGTGGCAGCACAGACCACATAGATCAATCAGGCCCCAGATAGCACGACTCTCAGACTCAGGTGCCTCGATAAACTCTAGGCATTTTCTCAGCTTTTGGCAGTAACAGAAGCAACATAACACCAACCCCGATTGTTGGGTCATGGACCCAAACATAGCCCTCATCTGCAGCTCTGGCCCTGGAAGTCACCATGGCACCAGGTGGCAGAGTAGACCATTCAGAATAGCATACCCCTGGAGGTGGCAAAACCCTCAGAAATCAATATGGTCACAGGCAGTGGGGCAGACCTCAGAAATCTCTATGGCTTTATATGGCAACATGGGCCACAGAAGTCAACACAGATCCCTGGTGATGTAGAACCATGGATCCAGACATGGCGATTGGCAGCAGCCTTGTGTGAAAAGGCCAGGTGTAGTAGGACCCATGTGGCAAGTAGGCCACCAACATCAGCCTGTTTCTCACTTCAGTTCCATCTCTTTCCACAGCACATGAACTGACCTCCTCTTTCTTGTCCATTTCTCCACCATCATAATGATGCCTGTCTACCTAGCACAGCTAGGCACCTGGTAAGCTGGTGGGTGTCATTTTTTAATTAGTAAAAAGATTAATTTTTAAGGTGATCTGGAGGTTAGATAAGAGTAAAAAAAATTATAAACATTGTTAGCCCCTTGAGCCACATTTGTGGCCAGGCCTCTCCCCAAGCACTTCTAACTACCAGTTACAACCCACAATACATTCTAACTGTCCTAATTGCTGCATCCAGCCCCTACCCTACAGAGTAAAAAGTCTAGTCTATGGACATGAAATCCTGCAAACCTCCACCCTTGAAAGTTCCACCCTGAAATGTGCCATATCCTTCCTGAGAAACTCTGTATAAGCCCCTTATCCTGTTCAGTGTGCTGTTGTTTCTCATCTGAGCAGAGGCAGCCACCCTCCCGGTTTTTGTTTGTGGTGGGTTTTTTTCCCCAATAAATCTCTTATGTAAGGCTTGTTATATAGTATGATTTTATGGTATTCCTTGGCTCCCAACTGCCAAGATACCTTTCCATCAAAGATGTAATATTTACAAACATCTCAACCATGTGGTCTAGCTTAGTACCACCATGACAGACATGTTGAAAACCCTTGATAATATGGACTGAGAACATTGCTTTACCTCTGTGGGTTTCCTTCTCCAAGGCATTCTAGGAAACATGGACTAGAGGGCCTCAAAGCCGTAAAAGGCACAAAAATCATGGAAAGTTTGAGAAACTTATAGTACTGATGAGCCTAAGAAGATGGCTATTAAATTTGTTATTCTGGATGGAAACTTGGACAATAAAAGACTGTTAGATTAGAAACAAAAAAATTGGATTAACTTTGCCTATTAGTTAATATTAATGTATCAGTATTGCTCTTTGTGGCAAATGTAGTGAAATAATATAAAATGTTAATAATAAAGGAAAACAAATGTAGTCTATACAAACATTTTGTCTTATCTTTGCAAGTGTTCTATAAAACTGCTCTAAATATAAAGTTATCTCTTGAACCATTAGAAAACAAAAATATTTTGGTTTAAAACTGTTGTCCAGAGAACCAGAATTACTGACTAAAAAAATACATTGATGTCTTAGGCCTATATTTCTCAGCTGTCTGCCATTGATTCTGCACACATTTGTCAGCAAAGATCCCTTGACAATAGCCCTAACTAAAGTGGCTTGGATCTCAAATCTTCTTCACAGAAACCAACAAAGCAACAAACGCAATTTTAATTGAGCTGAATTTAAAATAAATAAGATACATAGAGAATAAGAGCAATGCTACATGAATCATATGAACTCTGTCTCATTTTGACTGTGGACTTCCTTCCCACACACACAGTGATAGAGTTGAACCCATCATCTTGTGCCCACTAGTCAAGCACCCAAACTCCGAGCCACACCCATGGCCTGATTGTGGACTTCTGGCTACCTATGTGCCAGTCTTTCTAATCCATACAGCCACAGTGATAAGAGAGCACTGCCGGTAAGTTCAGAGAGAAACCAAATAAAGGACTGCACACAAATCACTACAATAGGAACTTGTAACAGTTATTATTGTTGAGTTTTAACTGTCACTCATGAATTCCATAAATAACTGTTTGAAAGGTTCTGAAATAGCAGTAAACAATAAACACCCCCAACCCTAAGGGGCATATAGTTTTATAGTAATATAGAGATATGAACAAGAAATTGCAGTACTAGAGAAAAGGTGAGCAAAGAAGGGAGGGACCAGCAGGACCGGAAGCACAAAATCATGATCACAAAAATCCCTGAGTAAAGAAGACTGGCTGAGCCAGACCTGAAGGACTTTCGGGACTTAACCTAACAATGAATTCTCTCATTTCTCTGGGGCCCACTTTCATTCCAATGGCAGTAGATTTTGAACAAGCATCTCTGTAATAGCCCGAGTAAAAGCATTTATACCATGTATTATGAATCTGCTAAGCAAGGCTTTTCTGCTGCCTTATTTCTAAGTTGACAAGCACAGCTCCTCTTTAACCTATCAAATTCTGAAGGAAGATGTAGAAGGGGCATGGTGAACTTCAGACTCCAAGTGGTGTTGAATAACGCTAGGGTATGAAGTGTTTGTGAGGAAAGAAGCAAGTGAGAACTAAAGTCATTATAACCCAAAGTAAAACATTTAGAACTAATCTTGGTGCACAAGGGAGTCAGTGATGCGTGTGGAATGGAAGATGCTATATGGACTAAAGGTTAGAAAAAGTCCGCCAGGATGACAGGGTAAAACTGCAAAACACAAACACATTTTTATTTGACATACTGATAACTTGGGTTTGACTATTGTCTCTTCTCCACGGGATGATGTAATGGAAGTGTCATTAGGAGTTGGCATTTGAAAATGTTTGTACTTTTCCTTTGTATGCTTTACACAGATTTTATTATTGTTGCTGTTACTTTCTTGAGAAGTGTCACAAAACAGGAGATTGAGACTTAGCACTTCTGACAGATGTATTACATTTCTAACTGTTCCTAGAAAGTTCAGGTCTTCTCAATATGAAAGTTATAAAGAGAGCAGGACCTGAAACTATGAAATAAATGGAGAAGCTGTTGAAAGCAAGGCGAGAAATAATAGTGTCCAAACATGGGTAGTAGAGTAGTTGTGTGAATGGTTTTGAAAAATATTTAGAAAGTTTATAATGATGGCCAAATTAGTGAAGAACAGTGAGAGATGGGTGGTGAGGAGTAAAAAACATGCCCAGAAGCTGACTAATCCCAAATGGATCTTTAAACTGTGTTTATTCAGAGATTCAGTAATCTGGGAAGATAGTGAATTAGCAATCTAAAGATCAGTTTTCCATCTCATATTTACCCAACAGTTTATGTAGAGGGGACAAAATGGTAACAGCCATTCATTCCAAAGTTTAGTGTTATCTCTCTGATTAGATGATCAGTCTTTTCTCTATGGTATATGGCATTAGGGCTTTAAAAATCTTGTCAATTTCTTTCTGTAGGAAGACAAGAAGTCATAGAGTCTACATTCCTCAGGATCTAGCCATTTGGATGACATCAGCACTGCGGCACAAACAAGTCATAAGCCGTGTGTTCATGTAGATTCTTGCCTGTAGTGACTATGTTACCATGCCTCTACTGTTACATACAGAATGGGAACCAGGAGAAAAGTAGTAATTAGATTCTGTTGCCTGAAAACTAGCAAGCAATGAAAATGTGGGGGGGAAAAAAAGGTATGTGTTAATTAACTGAGTTTGAAACAGCTTTGCAAATTCTTCCTTTTCGGATTAATTTTATTTTTTAATTATATTATACACACTTTGTGGGCCCTGCCTTCACACACTCTCATATATAAAATTAATTATGTTACATGTATTATATATAATTACATATAATACATATAATATAATTAATTGTATTATATATAATTAATAATTATAATATATACATTATATCATATGTAACCATTTAGATAATATATAAATATAATAATTATAATACAATCATGATTATAATATGTAGTTATATATTTTATTTGCATATGATAGTTATAATATATTAATTATATAATATATAAATATAATAATTATGATATATGAATTATATGACATATAAATTATATTCTATGTAATTAATTATATATATGAAGTGTATGTATGAAAGCAGTTCCCACAAAGGCCATAGGTAAGAGATTCCAGAGAGTTGGAGGTACAAATGGTTGTGAGCAACAGGATATGAGTTCTGGGAACTAAACTTGTGGTCTTAAAAAGGAATTAAATAGATATGTGTGTCTGTCTATCTGTGACTGTCTTTTGTATTTATCTGCAGCTTAAAAAAAATACTTATTTCAGGGGTGGGGAAAGTCAGAATAAATGAAAAAATAGAAAATGCTTTATCCAGATGAGGGAGACAAAGCAGGAGTAGGTAGCTTTCTAGAGCCAAAGAAAGCAAGCCAATCCTCAAAGGGATGGTCAGCAAACAGTGTCCAAAAAAAAAAAAAAAAAAAAAAAAACAAGGGCTGAGACATTCTTTCTTCTTCAATATACCATGAGAGTGAAGAGCATTCCTGTGAAGCACTAGATGTCCCAGAAAATATCAGTACTCCACTGACGTAGTGCAGTTAGCAAGAAGGGCCCCGGAGGAACTGTGAAGGGAAGTGTCAGAGCAGAATTCAGCCTCTTGTTGAAATTCAAATTCACAGATGTGGACAGGAATTGGCTCCTGTTAGCACTATCTGAAATAATAAAGAGAATACAGTCAAGAGTGTTATGCTGAGCTTCTTATACAGAAGAGGTTCTGTGCAGGCTCATTTTCCCATCTATGTCATAATTCTTGTTGAAACCAGTAATTTATTGCATAAGAAATACATCTGGAAGATTTGTGTAATGTTACGTATTGTCTGTCCAGCTTCTAGGATCTAAAAATATGTTGTCTGTCTCTACTTGGTTACAAATTGCCTTTGTTGAATGGAAGCTTTTTAATTTCATGAGATCCTATTTGTTGATCATTGACCTTATTTTATAAAAGACTGGTATCCTATTTAGAAAGCCCTCAACTATGCCTGTATTTTGACATGATTTCTCTGTTTTTCTCTCTAGCAATTTTGGTGTTTCAGGTCTGTTATTAAATTCTCTGATTCATTTGGAGTTAATTTTTGCACAAGGTGAAAGATAAGGATCTAGTTCCAATCTTCTACAAGTGGATATACAATTTTCTTATTACCATTTCTTAAAGAAGCAACTGGATTCTTTTGTCATCTGCATCAAAAATCAGATGCTTTGGCTGCATGGACTTATGTCTGAATCTTCTTTTCTGGTTCATTCATTGATCTACATGTCAAGAAAGATAAGTTCTTGAGAGAAATGGTGCTGAACTTACATCAACTTCTTTGATTATGTAAGTAATAAACATTTAAAACAGGGTATCAGAAGGAAATGAATGGCATTTATGTCATGGAAAAAAGGAAGAATTTATCAGGCTGAAGAATAAAATATAATAAGGAACTTATAAGGAATAAGACTTTCTTCAGCTATAAAGTCAAGATGATGAATGATTTCTGAGAGATGCTTGTGGTGTTTTAAGTATGAGACGATATGAGGAGAGAAAAAAGGAGGAAGGAGGGAGGGAGGAGGGAGAAAGAGAATGGAGGGAAAAGAAGAAAGAAAACAAGGAGAGAAAAAAGTAAAGCTGGCTAAAAAGTAACCCTTGATTTTCAGTGTGTGGTTCTCTAGCAGTCACTTATTGAGCCATTTTTTTTTTTTAGAGTAATTGAGGCAAAATCACAGGTTAAAAGCACCAACAACAAATAAATAATAAAGGTAAATTATTTTCACCCTTAGCTTATAGTTTCTGCCTAGTGAGCTAAATCACAAATTTCCTTTATAACAAAGGTATGACCTAACTCAAAACTTTTAACTCCTATACCAAATATTTCACACGGTAAAGAGTATGAATGTAAGAATGTCTAAAGATAGAGGATTTTACAACTACAAAATTTCTCATATTTTAGCTTAATCATCCTTCTCAATTTATGTTGGCTAAGACAGAAAAATAGTAGTCTTCTCCCCACCCCACTTCCAAAAAATTCTCTAGGGAAAATGTACAATCATGAAGGAAAGAAAACTGGTTAAGCCCTGGCTATAAAGGATTTTTATCTTGAGAAGCCAGAGCTGAGTCCAAGTCCTATAAAAGAAAATGATCATTTATTAGACTTACTCCCCCAAACATGTACAGCAATTTACCATTTAAAGTGATGTAAAGAACAGAAAGAAACCAGGCATTAACCAAAAATGGTAATGTCAGTAAAATGTTTGTCATAGAAGCATAAAGGGCTAATTTCTTTTTTTTGTTTTTTTTTTGGCGGGGGGAGCTGAAATATCAGAGAGAGGAAACAGACCACAGTTAATTCTTACCCAGCAAACTTTTCAAGATAAAAGGTATCTTCCAGAGTACTCCACCTGGCTCATTGCTTCTCTAGAATTTCACAATGTCTGCCTATGCCTGCCTTAAATATTTTCTTCTCCCAGTTATTTCACTTTGGGTCAATGCTGCATCATAATCCTAGATTAGGATTAAAGATGTGAACTATTACTGTTTGGTTGTTAGGCCTTGAACTGACAGAAGCAGAAAGATCTCTGTCTCCTGAGTTATGGGATTAAAAGCATAGGTCACCACTCAGTCATTCCCATGCTGAATTAAAGGCATGAGTTACCACTCTCAGACCCTCATGGATTAGAGGCCCAAAATATTCAATGGAAAAAAAGATAGTATCTTTAACAAATCATGTTGGCATAGCTGGTTGGTAGTGTGTAGAAAAATGCAAAGAGATCCAAGCCTGTCACCCTGCACAAAACTCAAATCCAGGTGGATCAAAAGACCTCAACATAAACCCAGTCACTTTAAACTTGATAGAAAAGAAAGTGGGAAATATCCTCCAAAGAATTGGCACAGGTAACTGTGGTAGGAATGATTTCTGTGTACTGTGAATAAAGAACTGTTTTGGCCTGTGTAGAGCACCATAGAAGTGGGTGGGAATCAGAGGCAGCCAGGTAGGAAGAAGAGTGGAGTTTGCCAGTCTCTATCCGTCCCCCAAAGAAGCAACATGTAGGAATTTAGGTGAGCCACAGCTGTGGGCCACGTGGTGGAAAGATTAATGGAAATGGGTTGAATTAAGATGAAAGAGCTAGCTAGTAATGTGCTTAAGATATGGGTCAAACAGTGAAAAGTATATAAGTGTCTGATTTATTTCTTTGGGGGACAAAAGCCGCGGTGCGCACCAGGTCACAAACCTCCGGACCCAAAACAGGCGCCGGGAAAAACATACTACAACAGGTAACCACTTCCTAAACACCAGTGGCATACACACTAAGATCAACAATCAATAAGTGGGACCTTTTGAAACAGAAAAGCTTCTGTAAAGCCAAGGACACTGTCAATAGAACAAAAAGACAGCCTACAGAATGGGAAAAGATTTTTACCAACCCTACAAGTGATAGAGGACTGATCACTTTATAAATATATAAAGAACTCAAGAATATAGAGTCCAAAACCTTGAATAACCCAATCAAAAAATGGAGTTCAGATCTAAAAAGGAAATTTTCAGCAGAAGAATTACAAATGGCTGAAAGGCACTTGAAAAAGTGCTCAACATCTTTAGCCATCAGAGAAATGCAAATCAAAACAACTTTGAGATACCACCTGACACCTGTCAGATTGGCTAAGATAAAAGACAGAGATGCCTATGCTCTAGAGGTTGTAGAGCAAGGGGAACACTCCTCCATTGTTGGTGGGGGTGTAAGTTTGTTCAGCCACTCTGGAATGCAGTATGGTGGTTTCTCAGAAAGCTGGGAATCATTCTCCCCAAGGATCCAGCAATACCACTTTCTGGGTATATACCCTAAATATGCACATTCACACTTCAAAGGCATTAGCTCAACTATGTTCATAGCAGCATTATTTGCAATAGCAAGAACCTGGAAACAACCTAGATGCCCCTCAGCTGAAGAATGGATTAAAAAACTGTGGTACATCTACACAATGGAGTACTACTCAGCAGTAAGAAAAAAATGATATCCTAAAATTTGCAGGCAAATGGAAGGATTTGGAGAATATCCTCCTGAGCGAGGTATCACAAACCCAGAATGATAAGCAGGAATGTACTCACTCATTAGAGGATTCTAAACAAAAATGCAAAAAGCAAAGCATGTCCAAGCTACAAACCACAACCCCTGAAGAGCTTTGGATCTGAAATACCTAGGAGTGGCACCTTGTATCCCACTCCCTCTAGAGGAACACCTGACTCAGTCTTGATGTTGCGGGGAGGAAACTGCATCTGCCAGGAGTGGATGTTGAGCTGAGCAATATTAGGACCTTGGGACCTCCTGCCCTTGCTCTGGAGGAGATGGGGAGATGTGGAGAAGAGAGAGTGACTGGAGGGGATGAGAGGGAGAAGGGACCTTGAATAAGGATATACATGGATAGAAAATGTGACTTTATTTATGATAAAAAAAAAAAGAAAGAGAAAAAAACGGGCTAATTTCAAATTCCCAGAACTCATACAAAAAAGGTGGGAGTAGCCACAAGTGCCTATAATTTCAGTGTAGTCCTGGTAGAGACAAGAAGATTCCTTGTGACATGCTGAACAACTAGCTGAATCATCAGTCTCTAATTTCAGTGGGAGACCCTGTCTCAAAAATAAGAAAAATCACAATGATAACGATATCTTATGTTGACCTCTAGTTTCTATATGCACTTGCACACTAATAACCAAACACACATATGTGCACTTCCACACAAGAACATGAACACACTAGAAAAGAAAGGGGAGAAAACAAGAAAGTATGACCTGGAGAACACACTCTAGGTTACATAGCATCCAAGTTCTGTTCCTGGCTCACTATGAACTGGTAGCACAAGTTTTGACAAGTGAATGAAAGAATATAAATTCAGTTTTCTCCTCTGTGAAGTGATTACGTTGATTCACATCTGTATTATAGTTTCTTTCTATTCTAGTTTTCTTCTTTCTGACAATGAAAATGTTAAAATGTGTTGAACAAAAAGTAATAAGGTAATCATGCTTGGAGACCCACTGCTAAGTCCAACTAACTTTAGTAGTTTTGAACTACATTCAAAGAGTAGCAATTTTCCTACAAGAACATAGTTTTCAGGAAGCTTTAGTCAATTATAAATTTTCATGAGAATAAATCTGTATCCAAAAGTCATTTTCTGAAAGAAAATTCAAAAAGCAAACAAGCAGGCAATAGTTTCTATTTTGATTTTTTTACATGTATTCTCAAGCTTCAAAGATAGCATGTTTTTATTCAGTTGATTTTTATCAACTATGACTCATTTATTTTTATGGAAAACATAAAATTGAATGAGATGTAATTTCTGTCTTCAAAGATCCCATTATACAGAAGAAACAGAGATATGTAATTTATAGAAAAAATAAAATCAAAAACATGTTCATGCTAAGTGATTGAGTGACTATGACTAGGTCTTCTGATGGAAGGGGCAGCATGGGGCAGCATACTTTCCTTGGTCTTACAAAATAATCTCTTTTTATTAGAAAATAGAACATAGTGTTAATTTTGTGTTGGTAGAACACTGTAATTTTATTTATTTATAAAATATGGTACATTTTCATAATGGAACACTACTCAGCAAAAAAAAAAAAATGACATCCTGAAATTTGCAGGCAAATGAATAGAACTCTTACCCACCATTACTTTGAGGGAGAAGCTCAGGACTGAATTTCTAAACTTCTTTTGCCTAAATAATTATGTATTTATTAAACAAAGCTCTTTGTCACTGTACCAAAATGCCCAAAGGAGTCAGAGATGAAGGAGCACTGCCACTTTCTACAAAACCAGAAAAAGAAAAACAAAAAAAGTTGTGTGTGTGTGTGTGTGTGTGTGTGTGTGTGTGTGTGAAGTTGTCAACAACTTAATTCTCCTTCTAATATGTGCCTTTTCTCAAAATAATGACCTGGAAAAAAGATGAAAGCCACTGGATAAATTCTTTACTCATTTTTCTATATAACCCCCTCATAGATAAACATACAAAGAGGTTTTTATTCCCTTCCCCATGGAATATCAGCACCACTAGTCACATTTCCAAGTAGACTGCCCTGATGAGTCATAAAAGATTTCACAGGAGGATGAGTGTGGAGTAAGAGGAAATTCAGGGCTAATATGTCAATCCAACAAAGATAAATATCCCAGCAGCACCACTATACTTCAAGAGAGGACTGTTGGCTATACAACTCCTGACATGATAAATTTTATGACCAAATGTGAGGGCATTTCACAACCCCAGGTCTACTATGGATGATTGGTCCTTCTCTGATGGGGTCAATTGTGATAAATTACCCTGCTGAACTCTCTATGAAATATGACATTTCAGGTTAGCTCAATGCTCTTTGATGTGCATGCACCAGTTTTCCTGAAGGCATTTTATACTTACAAAGATGAAATGGTACCAGCCATGCCCTTCTTCTGTCCCTTATTACTTTGTTATCGATAAAAAGGAGAAATGTAGGTTCTCTTTTTTAGAAATACTGTGGGAAGATTTTCCTCTAAAATGGCAAGAGATAGAGGGTATTGTCTAGGCAGAGCAAAAGAAGAAATAAGACAGCCTGTTCAATTTCCTGCATCTTTTGTTAATCCCCCTAGGGTGGAGTCACTACTCTATTTTTCTTTGTGTTATCATTCCTCATCTGTAGAAATGTGGGCAATCAATGAACTTGGGCTATGTATTTCTCCAAGAAAAATGTCATTTATCCAGACCAAGAAAGAATGATGATACTGTCCACAGTTACTCAAATGCCTTGCATCAGGGAAGAGGGCTTAAAAATGTGTGTATACTGATCTACACTGATCTAGTTTTTTAGCCTTTCAAGACTGATATGTGAATGACAGCAAAAACACAATGGGTGCTGCCAGCAGGTGAATATCACAATAAATTCTCACCAATTAATTCCCTTATGTACACAAAGCACACTTTTATATTTGAAACCCTGTCAAAAATGATTATATGTTGTTGGATTAAACACTGGCTACATTATAAACTTCTTGATCTGTGAAATGGTTAAGTACATTCTCCCAAATATCCTTCCATTCACTGCATAACTTCTGGAAGTTAGTGCAACAATGTGCTTGAATATGCACAAACTCAGGAATCAGGTAGTCTAAGTTAAATATTTGGATCCTTTTAATACTAGCCAGGCAAACTGGAGTGGTACGTTTAACATATGTGAAACAGAAGTGATCACAATAGCCTTCATCACCTGGAGGTGAGGGTTGAATATGGAAATATATGTAAAGTGCATGCAATAGCAGATGCAAGACTTTAAGTGTTCAGTAAGTGTTATTTATTAATGCCCTAGGTTAGTATACCATTAATATGTATTTGAAAAAGAAGCATTTTCAATCTGGGAAGAAGAATACAAGCTGTAACCCAAGCTCTGAGAAGATAATACAGATGGAGCTGTACAAGCATGAGAGTAGCCTGGCTTATACAGAAAGACCTTGCTCAAATAAATAAGCCAACAAACAAAATCACCTATGCGATAAATAACTGACAGCATTCACTAATTTACCTGTAACTGGATATCAACAAATAAAAAATTGCTATCAACAAAGATTAGGGAAAAACTATTGATATTGAGTATTTATCAATAATTTCTGTCTTGCTTATCAATATATATTATCGCCATCCTTTTAAGTGGCAATAGCACCATATATCCCTTCCTCCTTGTAATCAGTAATGGACCACATGTGCACACTCAGACCTCAATAGTACAGTTATCTTTGGGTCCAAATGCCCAATATTTCTTCACTTTCTCCTTTTTGCCTCAGAGAAATGCAATACTCATGAGATACATTCAACAAAGTTTCACTAATGATGATGATGTTGTACTTGAAGATGAGGATAATGAACTTACGTTAGTGGACTGTATTTGTATTTTCATAGTATGAATGGAAGTTGTACAGTTTTTGATAATTGATTCATACAACCTACCAAATAACATACCAAACAGGTTTGCCACTGAGACCCAAATGCTGATATAATGCATCAAAGACTCAAATTTAGGCAAAATTACAGTCCTGTGGCTAAATTAAACAATGTTCATTCAGAAAGCAAAGAAGTATTTACATAAAGGATGGTGTTAATTGTCTTCCTTTCTTAGATTTTTTCCTGGGGTCTAACAGACACAGTTTTCCAGCCATGCCTTCATCATGTCAATTCTATTGGAGCTGTTGAATACACAGTCTCAAAGGTGTCTTCCTATTCTAATGTTTTAAGAAAGAAAGTAAAAAATAACTTTCCATGTATAGGGCTTAAGGAAATAGGACTAGGCAGGAAACATAATGCATTGTATTAGGTAATGACTACCAGAACGTGCACAAAATGGATTGTTTCTGAATAGCCAGTTTGTGGGTGAATTTTAATATTATCTTGAAGTAATGTCTGCCTTCTGTATTATTTTTCTGCACAATTGTTATATATGCTGCCTAAAAGAGTTAAACATGACCACCTCTCCTGGCAAAGCCCATCCAGAGAAATTATGGTGACTTTTCCTTACTCCCCGCTGATGGATGGTTCGACTAGAGAGCAACAACTGACATATAGAGGTAAAAGTTATAGACTTTAGAGTGAAAAGTCTGGCTTTTCCTGTTGGTTATATATTCAGCCACAAACAGCTCATCAATCCTCTCTAAGGCTTAGATTCGACATTTATCAAATGCAGAGCTTCACAATTGGCAGGCACAGTCCTTGGCTGTCTATGTCCATCAGGACATGAGAGGCACCACTGTTCTTGATTTTCCACATGAGCAAATAGAGACTAGCAGTTGTTCAGAGTGAACACAAGAAAGTGTATATTATAAATCCCCAAGTTTCCACATGCATTTTGTGATAGTTGTAGTATTAGACCACTCTAATGCCTCACCCCGATATTAGAGTATTGTTGCATAGGTAACTATAGTAACACAGACACAATAAATGAATCAGAATAAACATGTTCATCTTAATTTTAGATGTAGATGTATGTAGCACTTGCTCTTATGTTCAAACCTCAGCTAATAGTCATATTCTATGTGTCTCCTATTCAGCAGTAGATCTTTCTACTGAGACTAAGAATGTTCTCAGCAAAATTTGCACTGTTGCGTTTCAAAGTAAAAAAAAAAATGATGAAAAGAAAGTCCTAAGCAAAAAGAAAGTCATAGTTGTTCATGCTAATGACTGACCTAGTTTATGTCTTTAAAGGCAACACCACTATTTAAGAAGAAGGCCAACACACAAAACTCCTTCACACATCAAGTTTAAGTCTTTGGTTACACTGTGAAATCAATTACATTTCCACAAATGGTACATGAACCCTCTCCACTTTTTAAGAATTTGTGTGAAATACTTAGAGTCATTTAATTTAATCAGCTCATACTTCATAGTAACCATGGAAATTGCACAATGTTTTACACTCTGAAATTTTCATACCTGCCCTATAAAACTGCATTTGGCTACCATTTCAAGTTGCCAGATTTATGACCTGTAAGCTTCCATGACAATAAGCAGCTGTCTTGATTTTTCTTTGTGTTCATGACAACGATGATTCAGGAGAAATTCATAAGTTTGCCTTTGAAATACTGTGTTGGTCTTCTGAGACTATAGTTTTGAGAGAGAGAGAGAGAGAGAGAGAGAGAGAGAGAGAGAGAGAGAGAGAGAGAGAGATTTTTCTGTTTCTTTCTAAACAGTCTTTAACAAGACTCCAGATTGACATAAATTTTCAACCAGATGGGACCACTTAAAGACCAGGATGTGATTTTTTTTCTTATGACTTGATATAATATTGCATTTTAAACTATAAGACCTAAAGCACCAGTAAATGTTTAATATAGAGTACTGTGCTAAATTTTGTAAGGAAAAAAAAGACAGAATTTTATTCCAATCCAGTTATGCTAATTAGAAAGATTGATAATGACAATAGGTAAGTGGATAGATAGATGATAGATAGATATTAAACATATAGATGATAAAAGATAGATAAATATATAAATAGGTAGATGATAGATAAATCTATTACAGAAAAATCAATAATAAATGAATACATGACAGGTTTATAGAGAAAATAAATGGGTATAAAAGATACACAGATCTATGAGTGAAAAGATGCACACACACACACATATATAATAGATGGGTCTAAAAGATAGATAAATGGGAGATAGGTCGCTGAGTGCATAGATAGAAAAGATATACAGACATATATATTTAAAGTCAATGGTATAATTAAATAAGAGAGTTATATACACATGTTTACATAATATTTGAGAGACAGGGACCATAAAACATAACTTCCAATAAAAGTAGCACAAAGATTCAAGTATGTAAGTACCAAGCTGTGAAGAGAAAGCCATCAAGGAAAAGGGGAGCTATCAGCCAAAAATATAAATATCTGACCTCAAAGTTTCAATGGCCCCAATCTCCCACCTGAAATCATGGCAAATTTCAACTGAGGGAGAGGAAGGGATTGACAAAGCAGAGACTGGCAGAATGTAGATTAAACTCATCAGCCTGATAAATATTAGGAAGTTGGATTGAACTGAAAAAGTTTCAAAATTTTTAATCTCTTTTAAATCGGGCAAAGGAATATAGACTTCATGCTGAGATTTTTAAAAGTGTTTTGTGGTTATGAATTATGACATACATGAAGGAAGTGATATTTAGGAGCATACATCTAGCTTAAAGTAAATAGCTTGTAGTTAAAGAAACTCATGGAATGAAACTTCATAGTCAAGGGGTGTGAGTAGCAGGCACCTTTTAATGTGCTACCAAGCTGGCTTCAGATCCACTCACTCTGATGTGTCAAGCAATTTCACCTATTTTTGACCTCATGGTGTCTCCTCCTGTTTCAGCCACCATGCCTGCTGGCTATTATCATGCTGTCTTCATTGCCACAGACTCCCACCCTCTGGAACCATATGCCAAACTCTTGATGCAGCAAGTTGCCTTGGCCTTGGGGGTTTATCTTATCAGCAGAAAAGCAACAATGCACTCTGTGAGTTTGAAACCATGATTGGACATCTCCATGGCTTGGCTTCTTTGTTTTAATTCAGCTGGAGAACTACCATCAAGGACAGCATAAGAACAAAATAGCGATAAACATGTGAAACTCTCTCTGAAAAATTTCTAGTGAAAATTAAAATCTTAACGAATCTTTTGGTATCATTACTTCATCTAGTCTCATCATGACCTCATATCTCCTATACTATACTAATCAGATTCCTCCCAAGTTCATGTTTATTTGACTCGTGATCCCAAAGTCAGGCATTGGGTCTCCCTGAAGCTGGAGTCATAGGTAGTTGTAAGCCACTTAACAGGGGTGCTAGGAATCAAATCTGGGTCCTCTGCAAGAACAATATATAGGCCTATCTGATGAACAATATTATCTCCAGTCTCAGACAGTCTCATTAATCAAAAATTTTTGTCCAGATGTGTCTGAACTGTACTATGACTTTGTAAAATGTTTAAAGTATATATTGAGAAAGAAGTATTTTCATTGAACAAGACCGTTTTCCCAAAAGAGAAGAGATGTAATAAGTTCACTACATACCTAGGAGTAAACCACAGACAGCAATGGTGTCAAGAACTGCTGCAAATAGAGAAGCATCATGGCTCTGACTCCTCACACAGTTTCAAAGACTTTAGGATTTCACAATAATCCACATCAGAATTACTGTCAACCAAAGCATAAGAACATTTCATTTGTCTACCTATCTTACCCTGAAAATGCTGTTTCATTTTTTTTTTCCTTGTAGTTAATCATTGAACTACATTGCTGGTTTTATTTTCCTCTCTTCTCATCCAAACTTGGTTTGGGTATTCACTTAAAAAATAAAATCTGCATTCTTGTACCACAGTAGCCTCTTGAGTAATCCTTACATTTGAAATTTTAATCCCAATTTAAAAATACATTGTGTGTATGTGTGTGTGTGTGTGTGTGTGTGTGTGTGTGTGTGTGTGTGTGTGTGTGTTCATCCAGTTAAAAAGAGAACTGGTCCATTTGTATTAACAGGAATGCAGTTCATACATGGACTGACAGTGAAAAACCTCAATGCCAAAGTGGTGAGTGTAAGTTTGAAACTCAGCAATCTGGTTGCTACCTGTGGCTCTTTTGTTACTTTTATGTCTCATCATTTATTCCTGTATCAGGGACTAGATATCTTGATGAAATTAGATTTTTAGTTGAAGCACTGCACAACAGCTGACATAAACTAAAGTGTAATCAGTATCATTATTCTGCCTGGTCCAGGTCAATGAGTGGTGGTCAAGGTGGACATAAATGATGATGTCAGGGAAACATAGCTGAGAAAATGAGTGACAAATCTTATTATTATATGGAAACTCAAATATGCAAGCTGAGGCTTCTTAATCTCAGCAAATAACAGGAGGGAACATTGAAAGCCAGTTCAGCTTCCTAAATCTCTAACTGCTTTGTTTCAAGTTTACTATGTTAATGAAAATGGTTTTGATTTTTATGGCATAAATTAATAAAAATGGTGAAAATTAAAAGGAACATTTTAAGATTTTATTTTATTTTTTTGATAATGCAACTAAGATTGTTACACATATATTCACTTTGTGTTCAGCTTTCCCTCTGAATTTTTTTTCCATCCCTGTATATGCTTATTCAAGGTCCCTTCCCCCTCCCACCACATCGGGTCATTTTTTCTTCTCCACAACTCCCCATCCCCTCCCTGGGCAGGCAGCAGAAAGTCCTATGGTCCCACTGACCCAATAATGTTTGGATCAGTCTCCACTCCTGGCAAATCCAGTTTTGTCCCCCCCTCCCTCAAGAGTGAGTCAGGTGTTCCTATAGTTGGAGTGGGATCCAAAGGGTTAGGCCAGGGTGCCTCTGATCCCAAGCTGTTCAGTGGTTGCGGTTTGCCGCTTGGGCATGCTTGGCTTTTTTTCTTGTTTGTTTGTTTAGAG
>PVIH01005645.1:63886-121330 GCA_004025045.1 Sigmodon hispidus
AAAACCCAAAGAAAGCCTACCAACTCATGGAAACTAAACATCACTCAGCTGAACCATCTCTGGGTCAAGGAAGAAATTAAGAAAGAAATCAAAGTCTTCCTAGAATTCAATGAAAATGAATCTACAACGTATCCAAACTTGTGGGACACAATGAAAGCAGTCTTAAGAGGAAAATTCATAGCACTAGATGCCTATATGATAAACCTAGAGAAATCCCACACTAGAGACCTAACAGTGCAGCTGAAAGCCTTAGAACAATTAGAAGCGAACTCACCTAGAAGGAGCAGACGGCAGGAAATAATCAAACTTAGAGCTGAAATCAATATAATTGAAACAAAAAGAACAACAGAAAGAATCAATGAATCTAAGAGTTGGTTCTTTGAGAAAGTTAACAAGATAGATAAGCCCTTAGCCAAACTAATCAAAAAACAGAGAGAGAGAGTTCAAATCAACAAAATCAGAAACGAAAAGGGGGACATAACAACAGACCCCCAGGAAATACAGAGAATTATCAGATCATATTTTGAAAATCTGTATTCCACAAAAATGAAAAACCTGGAAGAAATGGACGGCTTTCTGGACAAGTACCATCTACCAAAATTAAATGAAGATCAGATTAATTACCTAAACAGGCCTATAACCTTTAAGGAAATTGAAGCTGTCATTAAAAACCTCCCCAAAAATAAAAGCCCTGGCCCAGATGGTTTTAGTGCCGAATTCTACCAGACATTCAGAGAAGAATTACTACCATTACTCCTCAAACTATTTCACACAGTAGAAACTGAAGGAATATTGCCAAATTCCTTTTATGAGGCCACAATCACCCTAATACCCAAGCCACTCAAAGACACAACAAAAAAAGGAGAATTACAGACCAATTTCCCTCATGAATATTGATGCGAAAATTCTCAACAAAATTTTGGCAAACTGTATACAACAATGTATAAAAGATATCATTTTAAGATTTTAAAAGGAAGTGAGTTTTGGCTTCTGCTAAAAAATCATTGCTTTACCAAAACAGAAATATCACTATCTATTATGAGAATTCCTAAATTTCCACTCATTTTAACTTAACCTGGTTTTTAAATGGTAAGGGTTTTGCCAGCATATACAAATCTTTCTTTGTATTTTCTGATTTATTGTTGAGGAGCATCCAATTGGCTGTTCATATAATCTACCTTCACTACCTTTGTAAAATATTCTGAACAGCTGTATTTTTCTTGACATACTTCAGCTAGTTGGTCCTGGTATGGCCAACATTTTAATTAATATGTATATCAATTGTCTCCTACTAGGAAAACAATTTCTGTATTTCTGTGTGGTTAGACATTTTGAAGTTATTTTATTGTACAAATTGTAGTTAGCATATAATAAAAACCTGAAGCCAAATACTGGGGAAAATCTGGAATATCAGAGAGAGGAGACAGACCATGGTCATTTCTCACCCAGCCAACTTCTCAGACTGAACAGAGTAAATGCAATCTTCAAGAATCCTCAGCCTGACTGTTGCTTCTACAGAATGCCTGAATTTCTGCTTTCTCCTGCCTTATATATCTTCCCCACCCAGCTGTTTTACTTCTGGTTCAATTCTGTATCATAATCCTAGAGTTAGGACTAAAGGTGTGAGCCACCACTGCTTGGCTGTTAGGCCTTGAACTCAGAGAAATACAGAAAGATCTCTGTCTCCTGAGTGATGGGATTAAAAGTGTGGGTTATCACTCTCTGACCTTCATGGCTTGACTTTGGGTAATTCTGTTCTTTGATATTCCAGACTGATTTTATAAATATTCAACATTTTACCACATCATTTTTATTCGTATTTTATACATTCATTTATCTTGTGTTTATATTGCACTAATGTATGCACATGTGTACATGTACATGCATGCCACTATTCTTTGTGGAGTTCAGAGGACAACTTGTGTATGTATACTGGTTCTCTCCTTCCACCAATAATGTCCTAAGATCAAACTCAGGTTGCTAGGCATGGTGGCAGGCACCTTTACCTCTTGAACCATCTTGCTGGCCCAAAGTTATTTTTTAATTCTTTAAGATGCATTTGCATTTGTGTTTAAATTCTTAATTTAATTTAAATACTTAATGTAATTATATTTTACTTTAATTAAAATAACTGAAAATTGGGTGTAATTTGAAATAGATTTAATTTCCTTTCAAATTGAAACTCAATTCAATTTAATTTAAAATTAAAATTTAATTTAATTTAAAATTGTGATTATTTCACTGCTTTCTAATGTGATTTAAATTTTAAATGGCTACAGATACAAACTAAGAGCTGATATATCATTTGAGATGTTGGCAACAGAATATTAAAAGTGTCTGAAGTTAACATAAAAAATGCAAAGTGACATTCAAAAACTTTCAACTTCATATCCAAAAGAAGCAACTGAAACAAACCTAACAAGCACAGAAAGACTAAATATTGGCTAGGATATATTCTTATTAAAACTAATCATTATCTAAATTTTTCAACCATTTCTCGGCTACCATAAGAGTCTTCATGGAATTCATACCTTAATTAAAATCACAATTTTTTGTAATATGACGTTTCTGGCACAGTCTAGTCTCAAGGTCCAGAACCACACACCACTGCTTAGGCTCCCCAAAATAACTCAGACGCTTATATTAATTACATGATGCTTAGCCTATGGCTCAGGCATATTGCTAGCTAGCTCTTACATCTTAATTCATCCCATTTCCATTAATCTGTCTTGCCATGTGGCCCGTGGCTTACCTATTTCTTTACATCTTGCTTCTTGGGCAGCTGAATAGGGTCTCTCTTGACTCCTTCCTCTTTATCTATGCTCAGATTTCCTGCCTCCTTCTAAGATGCTTTGCCATAGACCCAAACAATTCCTTTATTAATGAATGATATTTACAGCATATAGAAAGGCATCCCACATCAATTTTTTACCTTTATCATAGATAAATTTGCTCCCCAAAAGTAACAGTGTTGGCTAATAGAGTATCAAGGGAATTCATCTACCTCTTAGGCAATTTTCCTATATACTGACAGCCAGTATTTAAGATAAAATCTGCCTGAAATACTGATGATTCTTTCTAGCTAATTTTTCTGAGAATGTGGGAGACAGAATCCCAAATGGAAAGGCCACTGCAGTGTACTATACAAAGTTTTATTTACATGTTTATATATCACCACATGGTAAAAAATTGAAGCAGTTAGGTTTTGTTCCCAGACACCTCATGTTCTTGAACAAATCTTTTTACCATCCTCCTACCAATCAGCTAAATTGTGTCTTCCAGTCGTCTGTTTGATCAAGGCACACAGGAAGTGCCATTTTCTGCCTTCTCAGTATCTTATGGGTTAAAGTACTCACATATCTAGACTTTGAAATATGCTACACTCTAGCTTCTCTTACTCTTTAAAGTATTAGGTGAACTGTCTCTTTCTGAAAAGGAAGATGATACACTAAAGAGAATATGTATTATATATATATTTCGATAGGTGCATAAAAGAAAGGCCAGCAAAACAAATGTTATCTGCCTTTTTTTCAGCAAAATTTAACAGTTTTGTCTCATTATTTTGAAGCTATGCTTACTGTTTAAAGAACTCCTGTCACCAATGTTTGTGAGAAAATGTTACTAAAATACATATTTACGCTGTCTCGTTTTAGGGTTATATAAATTTCTATTTATTTACTGAAAGGCAATGCCACCCTTCTCAATGATTGCCTTCCCATTTTGGAGTAGAAAACACTTTTTAAAAAGCCAAGAAAATTTGGAAATAGCAAGAAATGGCAGCACAGATTGTGCGTAGGTGGTCGGTAAGAAGAGCTGAATTTTGCTAGGGAAGACAGAAAATGGAGAGGGAAGCATAGCCCTAAGTACATTCATTTTCATAATTTAAGCCACAAAACAGAATTATTTAGTCACACCTCTGTATTTAATGCAGAATCAGTGATGAGGCAATCACCAAGATATAAATCAAGCCACCAAGGGGAGGGAAGGTCTTCTTCTTAACTATCTTTCTGAGTAGATAAAAAATGTAAATGTTATTTCACATCTGATGATGGGTATTAGTTTTTTATGCAAGCACTGAGGATTTATTTTGAGCACCAGGTCCTAAGATGACCACTCAGTTACTCACTGTGAAGGGAAACTTGCCTGCATATTCTGTGGCTTTGCCACTGACTGCTTCCTATGAACATTAGTAAGCTATTTTCTTATAAAACTATTTCATCATCTGCCAAGTAAGTTATTGTGATGATTTGATAGCAGTGTATGTATATGGTAATCAAATCAGTCCCTTTCAGTTATCATACAGTAAATAATTAATAGTTGCCTTCTATTATTAATCCTTGCCCAGAATCTATTCACTCTCATCCTTAAAAAAAAAACAAAACAAAACAATAAAGGCCCAATTTATCCTTCAGGAAATAATATCTTACTCCATGATGGTTTGGACAGCTTAGCTGCACCCTAAATCCAGACATATGCTCCAAACCTGCTCAGTGTGTACTGTGACTTCTGCTAAGACCTGAATGGGTCCATGAATTCATGTATGGGCAAAAAGTTGAGTCAGCCATATGGTTCAGCAGGTAAAGGTACTTGTCACCAAACCTAAAGACCTTTGTTTGATCCTCATGTCCCACATGGTGGAAGTTGAACTGTCTTTGGACTTCCCATACATGCCATATAACATATGAAAGATTATACACAATATCCTACACAGAAAAACACACACATACACATTCACACTAAACTGACAAATAAATAAATAAATGTTTAAAAAAATAGAATTTATCTGAAATGGCTTATCGAAACATAAATAAGAAAATGTCTCCTGAATCCTATTTGAATTTGAAAATGAACACATGCACAATTCTCTAAAACAAAGGGAGGAAGAGAAAGAAGAAATAGGAGAAAAAAAAACAGTACTATTCTGATAGTTTAACCCAATCACCAAATGCATCATAAACCTCAGTATCTTTTGCTGGCATTTTCCTGTCTTGCATACAGTAACATGCTGCCATGAGGATGAGTCTCCCCCTGTCTACACTGCATCCATTAAACTAAAGCAGATCATAGGGCAGAGAAAAATGTATAGCCAAGGGGAAAGCACTCACTTGGCACTTGGCCTTCACATTTAACCTCTCTGGCTCCACAGAAATGAGGCTTCTGCAAGCATAATTTCAGGTGTCATTGTAAAATTCCAAAGTTACTGAAACAAAAATTTATGTTCACCACTATTATTGCTTCTTATTGCTAGATGTAATAAAGACACATTAAATAGAAACCCTAAGACTCCTGGACAGACTACAAGTTCATGACTTATCATGAAATATTTGGTGATTTTGCTATCCACATCAATGAAACTGTTTCTTAAATAGCCAATGATTAATGTTCAGATTCAGGACATTGGAAAGTTATCCTTTTTTTTCAACCTGAAAATATTTTCTCTATTTCATAGTGTAGTATACATAATGAGCACCACTGCAGGGATGGCTCCCTTCCCTGTTGCTTCAAACTAATCCCAGTGGTACTGTTTAATTTCTTAGCATTGTCTACTATCAGCATACTAGCATCAGTCACAAGAATACTTGCAAGGAAACAGCACAGGAAAGATGGGTGATAAACTAAGAGAGGCAAGAAGGTTATTAATAGCTACAGTACTAAACTTGATGGAGAAAAAGAATGGTATTAGCCATTGCATAATTGTCTCTGATTGATTGACATGACAAATGTTAACAATTGCAGATGATACAGGGCAGAGCAGTACATCATATACTTCAAAGCACAAAAATAGACACTGTTATTATTTTAATTTTAGCTTAATCACTAATTTCATGTGTGATTTTTTTTTCTTCTTTAGAGATTTAAGCTTAGCTTGAGCCATGGGAATCATGTTTTTATTTTTTCCCTCCCAATTTTTCTTATTTTTTTGTTGAACATACGCTGTCTTCCTAGGTACCTTCACATATATGTTAATCCCCTCTGTTCTCCCAGACAAATTAACTTCAGTTTTTACTTAATATACTTATACATGATTTTTCTTGAGTACATAAAGTCACAGACATGTAAAACATGATAATTGTCTTTCTAGCCTGGCTTAAATTCTTTAATAATTTAATTAAAATTTAAAATTTAATTTATTAAATAATAATTAAATTTTTAAATTTAATTTATTAAATAATTTAATAATTTAAATTTAATAAATAATTAAATATTTAATTATTTAATGATTGTCCAGCATTGCAACAACTTTCTTGCAAATGATATAATTTCATTTTTTTTCAAGGTTTAACATATACAATAATTTTTCTTTTCTTTACCTATTCTTCTGTTGACTCACACCTAGGTTGGTTCCATAATTTAACTATTTGTGAATAGTGTTGCAATAAGCATTGATGTTCAAGCATTTCTATGATATGTTGACTTGGTATCTCTTAGGTAACTACTCAATAGTGGTGTAGCTGCTTCACATGATTAATCTGTTTCCTGGGTTTTGTGTTAGTTTTGTTTTTGTTTGGTTGTTACAATTTTGGGTGTGTGTGTGTGTGTGTGTGTGTGTGTGTGTGTGTATTTTCATTGAACCATGTGTGGATGCCAGAGGACAACTATAATATGAAGTTTCTGGTTCAGACTAGCCTCAAGATCCAGACCAGTTGTCCCAAATAGACTGTCCACAGCTGCTTGGTCCCAAATAATTACACAAAGTCTTACATTAATTTTATGCTGTTTGACCTATGGCTCTAGCATATTCTTTGCTAGCTTTTTTTTAATGCCTCAAATTTTTTTCTCTTTTTGTTATTATGAATAAAGTCATATTTTTTAATCCGTGTATATCCTTATTCAAGTTTCTCCCCCCTCCCACCCCTTCCAGTCACTCACTGTTCTCCACATCTCTTTATCTCCTCCCCAGCAAGGGCAGGAGGTCTCAAGGTCTCAGTATGACTTAGTTCACCATCCACTCTGGCAGATTCACTTTCCTTACGCCAACATCAAGACTTGGTCAGGAGTGTTCCTCTGGAGGAAGTGGGATCCAAGGTGCCACTCCAAGATGTTTAAGATCCCAAGCTGTTCAGTGGTTGTGTTTGCAGCTTGGACATGCTTTGCTTTTTGCTTTTTTGTTTAGAGTCCATTAATGAGTGATAAACATCCCCTGCTTATCTTTCTGGGTTTGAGATACCTCATTCAGGAGGATATCCTCCAAATCCATCCATTTGCCTGCAAATTTTAGGATATCATTTTTTTCTTACTGCTGAGTAGTACTCCATTGTGTAGATATACCACACTTTGTTAATCCATTCTTTGAACTTGATAGAAAAGAAAGTGGGAAATACCCTCTAATGAATTGGCGCAGATGACCACTTCCTTGCTTGCTTTTTTAACTTAACCTGTTTCTATTAATCTATGTCTTGCCACATGGCCTGTGGCTTACCTGAATTTCTTTACATCTTTCTTTTGGGCAGCAGCTCCCAGGATCTCTGTCTGACTCCACCCTTTTCCCTCTTTATCTATGCTCGGATTTCCAGCCTGCTTCTAATATGTCTTGCAATAGGCCAAAACAGTCCCTTTATTATCTAATGATAATTCACAGTGTACAGAAAGACATCCCACATCAGACAACTTGTGAAAATTTATTCTCCTTCTAGCATGTGTACACCTGTGATTAAACTCGGGTGATTAAGTATGGTGCAAGGCATCCTTTGTTTGTTTTGCTTTATTTTTTAATTTATTCAGTTTACATACCAACCACAGATCCCCCTCTCATCACTCCTCCAGCTCCTCCTTCCAGTCTTCCCCAGTGACCTACCCTCCACCTCCTCCTCTGAAATGGGAAGGACTCCCATGTTGAGTCAGTAAAACCTGGTATATTCAGTTGAAGCAGATCCAAGCCCCTCCCCTCTGCATCAAGCCATCAAGGTGTCCCTACATAGGTAATGGGCTCCAAAAGCCAGATTATGGTGCCAGGACATCTTCACCACTGAGATATCTCAATGAGCCTTATTTCTAGATTTTTGAAAAAATTCCATACCAATTTTTGCAAAGATTGGACTAGCTTTTGTTTCCATCAACAGTGTATAAAAGTTCTCTTTTCTACTATCTGAGTCAGCATTTGCTATTTTTTTTTTAATGACTAACATTCTGACTGGAGCAACATGAGATTTCTCAATTTGTTTTACAATTTTCATTTCTCTGATGGCTTAATGGGGTTGAAAATTTTTGACATGGAGATGTCTACTTATATTTCTTCATTTATGAAATGTCTACTAACACCTTGATTGATTGATTTTTGCTTTCTTTTTGATGTATTGTTTGAATCCTTTGTTTATTCTAGGTATTACTTCCCTGCCAGATGGTAGCTGGCAAGTATTTTCTCCAATTCAGTAGGCTATCTTAAAAAGACTCTTTTGACCAGTCCAATACACATAATCAAATCAAATATAAAAAAGAAAACAGAGGATAATAAAATTGGGGGAAAGAACCTGTATTCACCAGTTTTCTATCATTATAATGAAATAATAAGGCAATTATCTTATAAAGAGAAAAGCTTTATTGTACCTCAAGGTTCTAGATGTTACACAATAAAGTCAAAGTAACTAATTCCTTTGGGCATCTGAAGACAGCACAGCAGGCTGGGGGCTATAACAGAATAGACATTTTATCTCACATGCAGAAAAGCAAAGCAAGATAAAGACCAGGATTCCCACTTTGTCTATCTGAAAGACATTACCACAGTGACCTAATGTCCTGATAAAACCCTGCTGAGTGCAGGCTCTACCAACTCTATAATGTGCTATGGGACTATGCTTTTGTATACTGTAAATATTTGTCACTATAAATGTTGGTCTAATAAAACCCTGATTGGTCTGAAGCTAGACAGGAAGTAGATGTGAGGCAACCAGACTAAGAGAATTCTGGGAATCAGAAGAGCAGAGCAATGAATGCCAACAGATGCAGGGAAAGAAAATGAGAATGCTGCTCTGAGAAAAGTTACCAAGCCATGTGGCTAAACATGGATAAGAATCATGGGTTAGTTAGAACTCACAAAGATAACTCTGGCTAAGACTCCAAGAAATAGTAGAAATGGTGCCTAAACTGGCCTTCCCCTACAATCAAATAAATGACTGCCCTTAATGTCATTAGAGAATCTTCATCCAGCAACTGATAGAAGTAGATTCAGAGATCCATAACTAAGCACTAAGTCGAGCTCCCAGTCTATCTGAAAAGAGGATGTAGAGATTATAAGAGCAAAGATGTCAAGATCATAATGAGGAAACTCACAGAGACAGCTGACTCAAGCTATTGGAAGTTCACTAACTCTAAAATGACAGCTGAGGAACCTACATGGAACTGAACTAAGCCTTCTAAACAAGGATGACAGTCAAATAACATGGGAAATTTGTGGGACTTCTGAAAGTGGGACCAGAATCTGATTCTGGTGCATGAACTGACTTCTTGGAGTCCATTCCCTACAAAGGAACATCTTGTTCAGTCTTGATTCTAGAGGGAGGCCCTTGGTCTTAATTTGACTGGATATGCCAGATTGCATTGACTTATGCTTGGAGTTCTTACTGAGAAATGGATAAAAGAATGGGTGGTGAAAGCTGAAGGAGAACTGGGAAGAGGGAAAGGAGGGGGAGCAGTGGTAAGTATGTTAAAACATTTTTTTAAATTAAAAAAAAAAGACAAAAAGAAAAAGTTAGCAAATAATGCCTGCAACATAGGCCAAACATCTTGTAATTAATATAAGCCTTTATGTGTTTATTTGGGACTAAGAGGATGCAGGACTAGCCAAGAGGGACAGAGAAACTTATGACTACAACAATGTCCCATATAGATCAACACCTTTAACACATGACCCTGTCAGATAAAACCCATTTTCTAAACACAGGGGTTGGGGGATAGCTGAGGCAATATCTCAACAGCAAATTGGAGGCAATGTAAGCTTGTAAGCACAGAATGGGGAGCAGGAGGCCAAGGGGGATGTGAGCCAGGAACCTTAGATAAGGGTGAGAGAATATTCAAACCAAACCTTAAGCCCTTGCCATGAAAACAGGACAATGAGGCTAAAGAAACTAGAGTCAGAAGATATGCATTGGAATCAGTGATGTTTCATAATTTTTATATCAATGGAGGGCCAATTCTATGTCATTCATAGGAAATAAATTCTAAAATGATCGCTGAAATTAATTTCTTAGTCATTCACTCCTAGAGTATAAAATGACTTCAGAAGCTTGTTGAACCTGTTAAGTTTATTTCCTTCCTGACTCACTGAGTTTATTTCTTATCAATTCAGAAAAAATACATAACAGTTGCCAAACTACAACAAAAGTAGTTAAAATTCCTCTTGTTTTAATTATTTCAAATCAAAGAAAAATTTGGTTCATGTTTTATTCATCTTGGTTGTTAGTATGCTATGGTTTTGTAAATATATATGCAAACCCACTTAGCTGAAACTTTTTATTATTAAGCTAGTTAAATCTATATACCAGTAATTCCATACATGGTCCTTAATAAGTCATTAGAAATGCATGTTTTTAGTATGCCTATATTTGTGTGTTTTAAATTTTCAAAGATTCTAAAGAATCTTCAAGGCAAATACTTCAAATTATCTTTTTATTTTTTAAGCTGGATATTATATGTAATAAGTCTTCATACATACAAATTACATCAAGCTGATCTTGCTAAGTTAAAAAAGAAAATTCATACATCATATGAGAATAGCACATAGTTTATGAATCAGTGCAGAAGATGGCTTTGTTTGTATTATGTTTTCTCTTTGTCAATCATCTTTTTATAATGTTCCAGTTTCTAGGACACGTACAATTTTGGTGGAATTAAGCATGGATAGCTCAAAATTATATAATTAAATATATTCAGCTTCAATTAACAATTATAATTGATTCAAAGCTGTTAACATGACACCTGGTAACAGTAACACAGGAGCATAAGCGGCCTAGCCATTGATGTGTGCCAGGTAATTATTGAAAAATGGAAGAAGATATTCAGGCAAAAATATTCTCAGAATACATGCAAACAGAAAAATACATACCAGACAGCCTATATTTAGCACAAATATGTCACAAAAACCAAGCTTAAATAACATCTATAGTCAGATGGGCTACTACATATGGGGATGAGCCAAAGCTCATTGTTCTCAATATTGCTCACTTTGATTTACTTTTCTCAGAATGCAAATGTCCTTTTCAGTAGGAAACCATTTCTCCATATGAGAATATATGATCCAGAGAAAAGTCATTATTGCATAGTAACTCAGCAATTATTTGTGCCTTCACAGGATATCTAATTCTTTTATTAAATGTTTTTGTAATGTGAAATAAATTTCTAATTTGTTTACTAATTGAACTCATTTTTAAAGATTTCATGTACTTTACAGATTAGATCTACCCTTGACAGCCTTATGCCTAATTGAAGAGGTACTTTACCTTTTTAAAAATATGTTATTATTGTTATTAATTAATATTTAATTCTGACCAAAGTTTCCCCTTCTTTCTCTCCTCTCTTTTCCTCCCCAAACCATGTCCCTTATGCCCTCCCATCCACCCCCTCTATCTCTATTCAGAAAATGACAGGCTTCCCATAGATATCACCCAAACACTGCATATCAAGTTGTAGTAAGATTAAACACCTCCCCTTGCTGGACAAGGAAACCCAGTATAAAAATTAGAATTCCAAAATTCAGTAAGTGAGTTAAAGGCATCCCATATTCCAAGTTATGGAGTCCTACAAGAAGATAAATCTACACAATGATTTGTGGGCCAAGGGCCCAGGTCAGTATGAGTACAGGTTAGTTGATTCTGTGGTTTTGTTATGGTGCCCTTGACCCCTCTAGTTCCTACAATTCTTCCCCCTTCTCTTCTGCAGGATTACCCAAGCTTCCTCTAATGTTTGGCTGTGGGTCTCTGCATCTGTTTCCATCAGTTGCTGCATGCAGCCTCTCTGATATCAACTGGGCTAGGCACCAGTCTATGAGTATGGCAGAATATTATTAGGGAACATTATATTGACCTTTTTGGTTAGTCATATTTGATTCCCTCTTGGGTCTCTCGAATATTTAGCCTCTGGATCCTGGCACTCCAGGCAGTGTCAGGGGTGAACTCCCACTTGTGGAATGGGTCTCAGGCAGCACTAATCATTATTTGGTCACCCCTACAATTTCTGCACCACCTTTATCTCAGCACATCTTTGTTGTAGAATGTTTTCTGGACCCGTCTGGGCCCGGAGGTTTGGACCTGGTCCAAGGCGGCTTTTGTCCCCCAAAGAAATGAATCAGACACTTATATACTTTATACTGTTTGGCCCATGTCTCAAGCACATTACTAGCTAGCTCTTTCATCTTAAATCAACCCATTTCTACTGTTCTACCCACCACGTGGCCCACCGTGGCTCACCTGTATTTCTTACATGATTCTTCTTCGGGGGTCGGGTGGAGACTGGCTAACTCCGCCCTTCTCCTACCTGCCTGTCCTCTGATTCTCCACCCACTTCTATGGTGCTATGCATAGGCCAAACCAGTCCTTTATTTACAGCATACAGAGAGCATTTCCACCACACATCTTGTATGCAGGAAAAATTGTAGGTCTAAGATTATACAACTAGATTAGTGTCCCAATCTCTCCACTAGAATTCTTGCCTGGTTACAGGAGGTGGTAAGTTCAGGCTATGCATCTTCTGTTCTAGGAGTCTTATTTGGGGTCACCCTTGTAGATCCATGGAAGTTTCCATTGTACTGGGTTTCTATTTCACCCCCAAAAGACCCCCGTTTCTAGTCTTCTCTTCCAATAATTTTTCTTCGATCCCCCTCAACCTGATCCCTTATATTCCCATCCCTACCTATTCCCGGTCTACCCTCAAAATTTATTTTATTTCCTCTTTTCAAGGAGATCCAAGTATCCCCTCTTGAGCCCTTCTTGTTACTTAGCTTCTCTGGGTCTGTGGGTTGTAGCATGCCAACTCATGTTTTTAAAGCATCTCTCACATTGTTCATCACTGTGGATACTAAATATATAAAAGTAAATAAACAGACTAGAATCTGGTCTGATAAATTTTGCTTTTTGGTTGGGACTCAAAACAATTGGGAATAAAACCAAAAAAAAAAATTACAGAAAAATAAATGCACATCAGTTAGTGAGAAGAGAACTTCTAGAAGGAACCAAATGAAGTAAGTTTTGAGGCAAGCCTGTAAGAGATTATCTAGATTAAGCTCATTGAGGTGGGAGGACTCATCCTAAATATAAGAGGCACCATTTCATGGGATGAAGCCCTGAAGTGCATAGAAAGGAGAAAGCAAGCTGAAGGCCAACACTCATTATTCTCTGCCTTTTTGAGTTCTCATCACCTTAACTGCTTTGCTGTGGTAGACATACTCTGGAACTGTGAGTAAAAATAAACTCCTCCTTCCCTAAATTGATAGGTAGAGTGGTTATCATAGCAATGGGTGAGTAATTAGTGCTGTCACCATGAAGAGTAATACAAACACATAGGTATGTAATGTATATTGGAAATAGAAGATATTTTTATTGATTATAGAGGTAAGTGAAAAAAGAAAAAAGAAAATGAATAAAGAGAGGGCAGAGAAGAATGCCAGGAATGACACTGAAAGTATTCAAAAATCCCACTGGACCTAACAATGTGAGATACCTCTTAGAACAGTCTATTAACATTTTTCTTCTCTTCTGAAATTTTATTATTCTCTCATATATTACACACTGACCTAAGTTTCTCTTCCTCCTCTCCCAGTCAATCCCCTTCACCTCTTCTCACCCATACATTTCCTCCTCCTCCTTTTCCTCATCCTCCTCCTTCTCCTCCTCTTCCTCTTCCCTTGAGAAAAGAGCAGGCCTCCCAGTGATATCAAGTAAATATAACAAGTTACAAGAAGACTAGGCAATATCCTTATTTCAAGACCCGATGAAGCAACCAAATAGGAGAAAAGGGTCCCAAAATCAGGTAAAAGAGTGAGAGACAGCCCCCATTTCTACTTTCAGGAGTCCCCACAAAACATCAAGCTGCAAACCTATGTGCAGCAGACATAGGTCAGATCCATATAAGATCCCTGATTGTTGCTCTAGTCTCTGTAAGTTCCTATGAGCCTAGTTTGTTGATTCTTGGGTCCTGTTCTTGTGGTGTCCTGGAATTCTCCAGCTTCTATGATCTTTACTCACCCTCTTCCCTGGGATTCCCATTGCTCCACCTTAGTTTTGACAGTGGATTTCAACACCTGCTCTTATCAGTTGCTGGATGAAGCCTCTTTGATGATGATTATGCTAGACACTGGTCTACTAATATAGCAGAATATCATTAGGCATCATTTCATTGACTTTTTTTTGCTAGTCGTGTTTGGTTCTATCTAAGGTCTCCAGACTATCTTGTCTCTGGTCCCTGGCCCTCCAGACAGTGTGAGGCATGAATTTCAAGTTGGACCAGTCATTGGTTGGCCACTCCCACAAGTTCGTCACCACCTTTTACCCAAGTACATATTGTAAGCAGGAAAATTGTAGGTTGAAAGTTTTGTGGCTAAGTTGGTATTCCAGTCCCTACTCCTCAAATTATTCCATAAAATAGAATAAAAGAGACATTGCTAAATTTATAAGGCCACAGTCACCCTGATATCCAAAGCACCCAAATAGTCAACAAGAAAAGAGAATTACAGACCAATTTTCCTCATGAACATTGATGTAAAAAGATTTGATAAAATACTCACAAACTGAATCTTAGAACACATCAAAAAGATCATCCACCATAATCAAGTAGGCTTCATCCCAAAGATGCAGGAATGGTTCAATATACCAAAAAAAAAAAAGTCAATTTAATTCACCATTTAAAAAACTGAAAGAAAAAAAACCACATGATCATCTTATTATTTGCGTTAGAAAAATTCAATAAAAATTTTTAATACAGATGTGCTTATAGTACAAATTTTTATGTTGTCAGTTTGAGATAAGCCCAATAGTGAGCATTTCTTTCTTCTTCATTTTTTAACTTTTTTGATTATTTGTGGAGTTTATATCATGCATTCTGATTCCATTTATCTCCCTGTCTCCTCACATCTGCCCTCTGCCCTTAAAACCTCCCACCAACATCTACACAATGGAGTACTACTCAGTAGTAAGAAACAATGATATTCTGTAATTTGCAGGCAAATGGATGGATATGGAGAATATCCTCCTGAGCGAGGTTTCACAATCCTAGAAAGATAAGCAGGGGATGTATTCACTCATTAGTGGACTTTAAACAAAAAGCAGAGCATATCCAAGCTGCAAACCACAAATACTGAACAGCTTGGGATCTGAAGCACCTTGAACTGGCACTTTGGAGCTCATTCCCTCCAGAGGAACACTTGAGCCAGTCTTGATGTGGGAATGAGGAAAGTGAATTTGCCTGGAGTTGATGCTGAACTAAGCCACCTTGGGACCTTGGGACCTCCTGTCCTTTCCAGGGAGGAGATAAGGAGATGGGCAGAAGAGTGACTTGTAGGGGCGGGAGGGGAAGGGAGTTTGAAAAAGGGGATACATGGATTAAAAATGAGACTTTATTAATAATAAAAAAATGAGAAAAAAACTGAAAGTTAAAAAAACCTCCCACGAAATTAAAACAAAATTTAAAAGAAAACAATAAAAAACAAACCAATCAAAAATAAAAATCTTGTAGAAGCTGTAGTGTGGCCCTGGAGTTACACAGTTTATCAGTTTATCTTTATTTGGAAGTGTTCATTACCATGAGTCATTGATCACTGATACTGGGCCCTCACTGGGGCTCCTCTTGGATATCCTGTTGTCCTATGTCATGGAGGTCCTGCTGTTTGGGATCTGTGAGTACATTCCCTTCATATGCTCCAACATCAGTGGATGTTGGGATAACCAACTCATAGCACTGGTTTCTGGATCTGGATGTTGGTCAGCTTGCTAGCTTTCTTTTGTAGGTACTACTTCAGCAAGGTCTCCAGTGCTGCCTAGGCTATCTCACTCAATGCAGCCTAAAGAAAGGAGAAGGGCAAGATCTCCTACTCTGGTCTCCCTCACTCATATAGCCTGATGACGAATATGAGGGGAGGGCTGTCAACTCTCCTGTTCTCATGCCCTCAGGGCTGGCTTGCTTGCTCTCCTGAAAACAGGGTCAGCTCTAGTGTGTTGCCCAGGCTGAATACATGATCTACTCTCTTGCATACTGCGGCTGGCATGAGACAGGCCTAGTTCTTTCACTCTTATGACCCCAGGGCCCAGATCTCTTGCCTGTCATAGGTAGTGAAGGGCAGAGGGGAGGGGGCATCTTCCCCTCACTCATGCCAACACATGGCATATTAGATCAGCTCTGTTGCTCTCATGGACTTGGGCTTGCTCACCATCATCCCTTACCAAAGGATCAACCCTAGTGTACTGTTCAGGTTACATGCATGCCTATGGTGAGGGGTAGTGTGGTGTTTCTCAGAGTAAAGCCTCAAGGTCTCCCCTGAGGAATAGGGTCAGCTCTCCTACTTCAGTATGCCAGGGCAGCTCAGCACAGCATGGTTTTAATGATCCTTGAGCTAACACAAACCATTGACATCACCACAAACCCCAGCTGCATCAGGACCATGGAAACAGATATGGCTCTCAGCAACAGCTCAGGCCCAAATGCTACTATGGACCCTGAGGTAGTACAAGCTACCTAGATCAGAATGGCCCTGGTGGCAGCATGGTGCCATATTGTGGCTATCCTGAATACTGCTGTTGAATGATTAGGAATTTTAAAGCTCTCAGGTTTTTTTTATTTTATTTTAACAGAGGATATCACTTCATAGCCATGGATGACCTAGAGTTCTTTATGTAGAACAGAATGGCTCTGAACTCCCAGAAATACACCTGCCTCTACGTCTTTTTTTGTAATTTTAAATTTACTTTTTATGACTAAACTCGTATTTTTTATCCATGTATATCCTTGGTCAAGCTCCCTTCCCCCTCCCCACACATTCGAGTCAATCTCTCTTCTCCACATCTCTTTATCTCCTCCCCAGCCAGGGCAGGAGGTCCCAAGGTCCCAATATGGCTTAGTTCAGCATCCACTCCTGGTAACCAATTTCCTCACCCCAAAATCAAGACTGGATCAGGTGTTCCTATGGAGGGAGGGGGATCAAAGTTGTTACTCCAAGGTGTTTCAGATTCCAATCTGTTCAGTGGTTGTGGTTTGCACCTTGAACATGTTTTGCTTTTTGCTTTTTTGTTTAGAATCCACTAATGAGTAAGTACATCCCCTGCTTATCTTTCTGGGTTTGTGAGACCTCGCTCAGGAGGATAGTCTCCAAATCCATCCATTTGCCTGCAAATTTTAGGATATCATTTTTTCTTACTGCTGAGTAGTACTCCATTGTGTAGATGTGCCACAGTTTGTTAATTCATTCTTCAGTTGAGGGGCATCTAGGTTGTTTCCAGGTTCTTGCTATTACGAGTAATGCTGCTATGAACATAGTTGAGCTAATGACTTTAGAGTGTGAATATGCATCTTTAGGATATTTGCCCAGAAGTGGTATTGCTAGATCTTTGGGGAGATTGATTCCCAGTTTTCTGAGAAACCTCCATACTGCATTCTAGAGTGACTGAACAATTACACTCCCAACAACAATGGAGGAATGTTCCCCATGCTCTGCATCCTCTCCAGCATAGGCTGTCACCTGTGTCTTTTATCTTAGCCAATCTGACAGGTGTTAGGTGGTATCTCAAGGTTGTTTTGATTTGCATTTCTCTGATGGCAAAAGAAGTTGAGCACTTTTTCAAGTGCCTTTCAGTCATTTGTAATTCTTCTGTTGGAATTCCCTTTTTAGTTCTGAACCCCATTTTTTGATTGGGTTATTCAAGGTTTTGGACTCTAGATTCTTGAGTTCTTTATATATTTCAGAGATCAGTCCTCTATCACTTGTAGGGTTGGTGAAAATCTTTTTCCATTCTGTAGGCTGTTGTATTGTCCTATTGACTGTATATTTGACTTTACAGAAGCTTCTCAGTTTCTGTAGGTCCCACTTATTGATTGTTGTTCTTAGTGTCTGTGCCACTGGTGTTATATTTAGGATGTAGTCCTCTGTGCCAACTCGTAGAAGGGTATTTCCCACCTTCTTTTCTATCAAGTTCAGAGTGGCTGGGTTTATGTTGAGGTCTTTGATCCACTTGGTTTTGAGTTTTGTGCAGGGTGACAGGCTGGGATCTATTTGCATTTTTTTACACACTACCAACCAGCTATGCCAACACCATTTGTTAAAGACACTATCTTCTTTCCATTGAATATTTTGGGTCTCTTTGTCGAAGATCAGGTGTTCATAGGATTTTGGGTTAGTGCCTGGATCCTCAGTTCGATTGCTTTGATCCACAAGTCTGTTTTTATGCCAGTAACAGGCTGTTTTTATTACTGTAGCTCTATAGTATAACTTGAAGTTGGGGATGATGATGCCTCCTGAGCAAAATTGTTTTGGCAATCCTGTTTTCCTGTTAATCCAAATGAAGCTGAGTATTGTTCTTTCAAGGATCGTAAAGTAATGTGTTGAGATCTGATGGGAAGTGCATTGAATCTGTGGATTGCTTTTGGTAGAATTGCCATTTTTACTCTGTTAATCCTACCTATCCAGGAACATGGGAGAGCTTTTCATTTTCTGGTATCCTCTTCAATTTCTTTCTTCAGTGATTTAAAATTTTTGTCAAATAGATCTGTTACTTCTTTAGTTATAGTTACTCCAAGGTATTTAATGCTATTTGCAGCAATTATAAAGGGTGATGTTTCCCTTATTTCTTTTTCAGCCCTTTTATCTTTAATGTATAGGAGGGCTACTGATTTCATTGAGTTAGTCTTGTTTCCTGCTATATTGCTGAAGGTGTTTATCAGATGTAGAAATTCCCTGATAGAATTTTGTGGGTCACTTATGTATACAATCACATCACGTGCAAATAGAGATAGTTTCACTTCTTCTTTTCCAATTTGTATCCCTTTAATCTCCTTTTGTTCTCTTACTGCTTTAGCTAAAACTTCGAGAAATATATTGAATAGATAAGAGGAGAGAGGATATCCTTGTCTAGTTCCTGATTTTAGTGTGATTGCTTTGAGTTTTTCTCCATAAAGTTTGATGTTGGCTGTCGGCTTCTTATAAATCGACTTTATTATATATAGATATTATCCCTGTATTCCTGATCTCTGCAGGACTTGTATTATAAAGGAGTGTTGGATTTTGTCAAAGGCCTTTTCAGAGTCTAAGGAAGTGATCATGTGGGGTTTTTTCCTTCAGTTTGTTTATATGATGGATGACATTTACGGTTTTTCATATGTTGAACCACCTCTGCATTTCTGGGATGAAGTCTACTTGATCATGGTGCATGACATATTTTATATATTGTTGTATATGGTATGCCAAAATATTGTTGAGAATTTTAGTATCAATATTTATGAGGGAAATTAGTCTCTAATTCTCCTTTGTTGTATCTTTGAGTGGCTTGGTTGTTAGGGTAATTGTGGCCTCATAAAAGGAATTTGGCAATATTCCTTCAGTTTCTACTGTGTGAAATAGTTTGAGGAGTAATGGTAGTAATTCTTCTTTGAATGTCTGGTAGAATTCTGCACTGAAACCATCTCAACCTGTGCTTTTTTTAACTTGGGAGGCTTTTAATTACTGCTTCAATTTTTTAGGGTTATAGGTCTTTTTAGGTAATTAATGTGTTCTTCATTTAATTTTGGTAAATGGTACCTGTACTTTTCTTCTAAGTTTTTCCATTTTTTGTGGAATATAGATTTTCAAAGTACATCCTGATAATTCTCTGTATTTCCTGGGGGTCTGTTGTTTTGTCCCCCTTTTAATTTCTGATTTTGTTGATTTGGATTCTCTCTCTCTGCTTTTTGGTTGGTTTGGATAAGGGTTTATCTATTTGTTGACTTTCTCAAAGAGTCAACTCTTTGATTCATTGCTTCTTTGTATTGTTCTTTTTGTTTCAATTGTATTGATTTGAGCTCTAAGTTTGATTATTTCCTGCCATCTACTCCTTCTAGGTGAGTTTGCTTCTAATTGTTCTAAGGCTTTCAGCTGAGCTGTTAGGTCTCTAGTGTGGGATTTCTCTAGGTTTTTCATATAGGCATCTAGCACTATGAATTTTCCTCTTAAGACAGCTTTCATTGTGTCCTACAAGTTTGGGTATGTTCTGGGTTTATTTTCATTAAATTCTGGGAAGACTTTGATTTCTTTCTTAGTTTCTTCCTTGACCCAGAGGTGGTTCAGCTGAGTGATGTTTAGCTTCCATGAGTTGGTAGTCTTTCTGTGATTTTTGATGTTGTTGAACTCTAACTTTAGACCCTTGTGGTCCAATACAATACAAAGGATTATCTCCATTTACTTGTATCTGTTGATATTTGTTTTATAACCAATTATATGGTCAATTTTAGAGAAAGTTCCATGAAGTGCTGAGAAATATGTGTATTCCTTTGTATTGGGGTGGAAACTTCTATAAATATCTATTAAATCCATCATAACCTCTGTTAGACTCCTTATTTCTCTGTTGAGTCTCTGGTTGGCCTATCCAGGGGTGAAAGTGGGGTATTGAAGTCTGCCACTATTAGGGTGTGAGAAATGATGTGGGATTTGAGCTTTAGCAGTGTTTCTTTTACATAGTTAGGTGCCCTTATGTTAGGGGCATAAATATTCAAGATTGAAATCTCCTCTTGACCAATTTTTTCTGTGATAAATAAGTAATGTCCATCATGGTCCCTTTTAATTGCTTTTAGCTTAAAGTGTACTTTGTTAGATATTAGGATGGCAACCCCAGCTTATTTCTTATGGCCATTTGATTGAAAAATCTTTTCCCAACCCTATACTCTGAGCCTGTGTCTGTCTTTGTGGTTGAGGTGTGTTTCTGGTATGCAGCAGAAGGATGGCTTCTGTTTTTGTATCCATCGTTTTAGTGTGTGTCTTTTTATAGGTGAGTTGAGTCCATTGATATTAAGGAATATTCGTGACCGCTGATTGATTTTTCTTGCTATTTTTAGTGGTAGCTTTTATGTATTTCCTTTCTCTAGGCTTTTCTTCTGTGGAATTATTGAATGTTTGTGGTTTCATGGGTGTTATCTGGGATCGTTAGGTTGGAGTTTACCCTCTAATGCTTCTTGAGAACTATATTGGTAGATAGGCATTGTTTCAGTCTGATTTTGTCATGAAATATTTTGTTTACTCCATCTATAGTGATTCATAATTTTGCTGAGTACAGTAGTCTAGGTTGGCAGTCATGCTCTTTTAGTGTCTGTATAACTTCTGACCAAACCCTTCTTGCTTTCATCATTTCCATTGAATAGCCGGGAGTTATTCTGATGGGTCTGCCTTTATAGGTAAGTTGGTCCTTTTCTTTTGCAGCTCTTAAAATTTTTTCTTTGTTCTGTATGTTTTGTGGTTTGATTATTATGTGGTGAATGGACTATTTTGGGGGGTCATATCTATTTGGTGTTCTGTAAGCTTCTTTTATCTTTATAGGTATTTCCTTCTTTAAGTTAGAAAAGTTTTCTTCTATGATTTTATTGAATACATTATCTGTGCCTTTGAGCTGGTATTCTCCTTCTTCTATTCCTATTATCCTCAGGTTTGGTCTTTTCATGGTGTCCCAGATTTCCTGAACATTTTGTGTTATGGCTTTTTTGCTTTTAGTATTTTCTTTGACTGATGTATTTATTTCCACTACTGAGTCTTCCACTTCAGAGATTCTCTCTTCCATCTCTTGGATTCTGTTGGTTATGCTTGTATCTGTAGTTCCAGCTCTTTTCTTCAGATTTTCTATTTCCACATTTGCCTCATTTTGTGCCTTTTTTATTGCTTCTATTTCAGTTTTTAGTTCCTGGAATGTTTCTTTATTTTTTGGCTTACCTTTTCTTGGTTTTCTTTCAAGGATTTGTTCATCTCTTCCAATTTTTTGTTTGTATTTCCTTCTGTTTCTTTAAGAGAATTCTTTATATCTCTTTTGAAAGCTTCAATAATTTTTATAAAGATGTTTTTGGTGTTGTTTTTTTTTTTCATTGCTCTGTTCAGGTCTTGTAGTTGTAGAACCACCAGTTTCTTCTGGTATTGCCTTGTTTTTCTTTATATTGTTATATGTATTTTTGCACTGGTGTCTGCCCATAGCTTCAGTGGTTCACAATTAAGCAGCTCCTAGTCAGTTGTGGCAAAAGGACTTGTGTGTCTGCTGTCTCCTCTGTGCAAGGGGTCTGCTCAATCTCTGACTCTGCTCTGGACAGGTGTCTCAATTTCAAATCCTCAGTCCTTCTCTAATTATGCAGTTTGCCCTGGAGGCAGGGCCCAGCCGGTGCAAGGTCCCCTCTTTTAGGTTTGTCTGGAGGAGCCCTTCACAGCTGAACTCTAGCTCCTATCTGCTAGGGAGCTGAAATCAGACTCTAGGGATTGACCCTGGTCCCAGAGAGAAACTCTCGGGATGGGTGGTCCTGGTGCTAGAATCTCTTCACCTCTGGACAGGGTCTGAATTTCAAAGGCCCTGCCTCTACTTCTAAATTATATGTTAAAAGATATATATGTGCCACCACGCTAGCCCAGAATTCTTTTTGAAAGTATGTAAAAGTAGGGGTCATGGCAAAACCAAATGAGTCATTTCAATATTCACTAGTGAAATTTAAACAAATAGATTAAAATTAATCCTAAGACTAATGACTAATTTGCCCTTTTCTGGGAGTGATGGAGAAAAATGAACACAAGTAGAGACTGAAAAAGTTTAAACTATTGCTGAATTTTTACTAACCCATGAGTTTTAAAAGCAAAAGGAAGGTGATCCCCTCAAGGGCTATTTAAATTTGAGCTCACCAAAGCATGTACTAATGTTTTAACAGCTGGAGTGGTTAAGCATCCTTCTGTTTTAACAGTTTTAATAGCCTATGACAAGAGGGCAAGGTTAGACACCCAAAGAGCTCAGCAGCCTCAAGGGCAACACCTGAAATGAGTGAGAGCCTGTTCTGATGGAATGCAGCAGCAGTTTCTGTAGAACAAGGGTGTTTAATAGACTGTTCTCTGTATAAATCAAAGTAAGTTTGCCCTTCACTTAAACTTGACCACCAGCCCCCACACAGCTCCAAGGGATGGGATACAGGAAGGAAAGCAGGCTGCTGCCACCACGCACAGGGCTCCTGACTAGTATGTAGAACACAAGAATGTTGTGCTCAGACACTACATAAAACACACTAGGGATGTATCCATAAAGTGTGATAGAGCTTAGGGGACCATTGTGTCCCTGCAGTTAAAGAAAAAAGATCAGGTCCCTCTCTCTGATCTCTTCCTCTCTGAATTCTGAGGCCTCTGTGCTCACTTATCTGCAGACTTCCAGGTCTCACTGTGTCTTTTTATTTTTAAATGCAAATCTTAAAAGCAGGCATGACATGAAGACCCTGCTGGGAACATAAGGACAGGAGTAATATATTCCCCATATAATTTGATATGGAATGCTGAGTCTCAGAGATACCTGCTAAAACTTTAGTACACCCCACAACCACCATCAGGAATTGTCAAGCCACACACACACACAACTATGACACAGAGAGCAATAGTGGCTGAAATAGCTCAGGACTTCAAAAACAGGAGATAATAACAATGTGTGGTAGTCTCCAGTTACATCAGTTTGAACCTGTTTCAGGAACTTCCTCAGGAGGGAACCATGCCCAAGATGCCATTGCGCTTTCTCCTAGTAAACTTTTCAACTTTAGAGGTCCTTAAGCCTTTATATACATTTTTGCATCTTCTATATCTACTTAAAACAGATTGAATTCTAGGTAAGATGGCTTTCTGAGAAGAACACACCATTGTTGTAATATGTTTTTGGTCTGAACTTTCTGGCCTAGCCCATGCCCCTTTCCTGCAAGTGTCAATGGTGGGGAAGCCCCAAGGGGTGCAGTAACAGGGAGGTGAGAAATATAAGCCCCATGCCTGTCAGGATCCCCACTGCCGCTTGATTCAACTCACTCATGTTCCAAAAAAATATGTTCTGACTTCTTTGCTTGTTAAAATTCAACTCTGTCCCATTTGAATTCTTTGTCTTCAGAAACACAGGAACAAAAACTACTGCTGGACAGAAGACTGGAGGAAACTCAAGAAAGACCTCCCTAACATTCCATGCAACAAATGCCACGGGCTTTTTGAGCCAACACCATAGAAGACACATTTGAAAGGCTCTTCTTATATAAGGTCTGGTGTTGTTTTGAGATCTCAGGTTCAAAAAAGGGAGAAGTTGTATCCCAGTCATTTCTAATGATGTAATAACACAAGTATTTATACACTTTTGCTATTACCCAGAATCCTTACATCAGAAAAGTTAATTTCTTTATTCTTTATTTAGAATTTAATTTTTCTTATTTTTAAACACAAAATTATATTTATTTTGAAAGAAATAAGCAACGCAACAAAGTGGGTCAGTCCACTAAATTTTAAGTCTAGCACAATTTTGAGCAGAGAACTTATGTTAGATAAAATTTAAAAAGAACACATTACAGTTAACAGTATCCAACCAGCAGCCCACATGTGGATAAGGACAACTACAAAAGGAAATAACTAATAAACTTAGAGCACTGATGGTGTTTTAAGGGGTGTGTGAGTGTAATTTGATTTTTTTTCTTTGATTCTTGACCATAAAGTTTATATATGGCTTTCGTTATAATGTCGAAAGACTGGACACTTCCACACAGATATAATGACTTTTCAAAAAGAAATTAGCTGAAAGTTTATCATTAGTTACAACACTATAGACAATGTCAATACCAAATACCACTAATTTTCTGAAATTGTAAAAACAAAAGTAATTTGGAAAAAAATGACTTACTTGAGTGCTATTCAGGGTTCTCTATCTTTTATTTACATGCTTTCTATGATGTTGAGCATGAAATCCAGGGTCTTGTAAGTTGTTGGCATTAAACTATATACACAGCCCATTCTGGTCATTTGTTTGCTTATCTATACGTGCATCAAGCTGAAAAGGATGAAACATCATTGGCATCACATCTAACATGAAAATTGGCTCATTCACAAATTACACCTATCACTAAGGGGCTTCATTAATATTAGAGCAGTACAACATTTTTCACTCCTGCCATTCTGAAACTGGCCATACATCAATTACAGTTCAAATTAATTTTTCTTTCAACATCTCTTCTGATTCCCTTCCAAGTCCAGTAAACACCAAAATTCCTCAGTTACAAAATACTTCAGCAAAGAGAGTGTGGCTCTTTCAAGCCCTGATAACCTTTCTCATGGCAAGTATAATAGAACATGACTTTCTTGGGCCACTTCCATCAATTTCTATTAAATTTATTCTTCAAAGTTGTCAAGGCATTCACTTTTCTTTCCTCCTATAGAGAGTGCCAGTGGATTGGGAACAGTGGGGAAGAGGAGAGAAACATGGGGTAAGCATAGAATATAAGAAGAATGGGAGCTTCAGCTTGAGAGGGTCTGGGGGGAGGATGGGCAGGGAAAGCAAGGGCAACAAATCCTCTATGACCTGCGTGGAATGGCCACAATCACAGACCTTCCACTTAATCTTGCCAAGGCTATTAGGAGCTACATTTCCAGGTTGCATCTAGCTGCACAGAACGATAACTGCCTTGCAGACTGCAATATACCTTGAGAGAATTAGATTTCTCTAAGCCAAAGATTGAATTCCTCCAGCTTCCCCCTTCTTCACTGTAACCAGGGCCTCATGCATGCAATTTCATTTTCCTTGTGCACAGGGCAGATGACGTCCTGCTAAATCGGCCAGAAGTAGCTGAAGACAGAAACACTAGGTTTTCTGATGCTACTTGCCAGCCTGTTTGCTTTGTTTACCTATTTCTACATGAAATGCTGGCGGGAGTAAAAGCCTTCATCAGAAAAACTATCAAACAAAAACACTCTCTTCAGCTTCCAGGAGCCAATTCAGGAAAGGGCAGCTTTTACTTTTAACCCTCTACAATTTGCCATGAGGCATTTCACTTGATTGGCATGGCTTACTGGATAAAGAGAGCATAGTGAATGGGAAATATTTGTTATTAAGTTTATAAGCAACCAAAAGTCATCTCAAGGTTAAAAGTATGCAAATCAAGTTTTGTCTCTCTCTCTACAGAGGGTTTCATTGCCCTCTATGAAACATCAGTTTATTTTCTAGACCAAACCCTATTCACCTTACTCTTTGCTCCTATAACATCCTGCCTCTTATGCTATGTCACTTGTGACTTTATATTATTACAATTACCTATTTTCATATTTGTCTCATCTCACTTATACTAGGACCTTCTAGGGAGCATTTATCTCCAACCTCTATACAATATCTATATGTAGATGATGCTCCATCGGGCTGGGTTCAACAAATGGGGAGACCTAAATCAGTTTTTTCATATATTCCTTCCAGGAATCTCATTAATTTGTTTAAAAACAATCCTCCCTACAACTAAATCAAATGTGTACATGCAGAGAGAGATAATGGCAATGAATGCGATAAGAAAAAGCTCCTAATGTATTAATCTTTTATAAAATAAAATAGTAGAGGATGGCATCTGACATTCAGATCAGTATTGTCAGCTCAGAGATTGGAAAGTACCTTCTAGCAAATCTCTTCACACTGCTTGAAGCTGGGTGCACTTGTCTGCTCTTCCAAACAGGACCCGGATATAGTAGAAGCATGGTATGCTGCCTTTGAAGTTCTGGGAAATGGCTTGTGCAAAAGAAATCATGGGGTATTGAAGTTGTTCCCTAAAGTTAAGAGGTCAAGAAGAACACTAACCAAGTCAAGCTCTGCCTCCCTCATCTATCTCTCTGTGAGAATCCCTATATATATATATATATATTCTACATTTTTACCTCTACTTAGATGCTTTTTTGCAAGCCTCCCAAACAAAGGGACCCTGACTTATTACTTTATATATTAGGAAATGAAGCTTTTGTCTTATATGACAGCCATATAAGGCAATACCTAGAGAGTCAAGGCTGGCCTCTTGGTTCACCCATACTGTACTGACTGGCTCCTTCTACTTATTCTCAGTCACAGCCAACTTTCCTGGCATAACCTTCCAACTGGTCCTAGCCTACTTTTTTTATTCCTCACCCCTCTTAATCCTCAGACATTTGAGACTTTATATTCTTCTTGTTTCCCAAAGGTTAGATCATGATCTATCACTGATATTAATATCTAAATGTCTAAAAATATAATACCATAACCAGATTTCAATGCTCAAGAGTTAATGGAGCTGTCTCAGATTTCCAAGATCTCCAAGGTTTAGTCATCATTCTCTGGGCATATTCCTAGTTAAACTAATGGGGAAAAAGCAAAACCTGGAAATCCAGTGTACTGTAGAGCAACTATAATAATATATAGGCCGAAGGTCAAAGAAAGTTGAGGCTTAACAGTGTAGAATCTTCATGATATTACTTTTAAAGCTATTGTAAAAAGTATGTATGGGTTCTTGTCAGGGAGTTTTAGGTATTTTCATTCATTCCTACATTTATTCTGTAAATATTTCTAAAGTGCTCATGAATAATGTTAAATTTCACTTTTAATGTTCTCTAAGAAGCTTGGGTTTTAATATGCATAAATTTATTGGAGAAATTAAATTTGAATATTGTATTGCAGAAAAAACTGTGTGTTGTGATTAATCTTCACATTATAGAATGACCTAAGCCTGGTCCACATTCATGTTCTGACATATTATAACTTCCATTTGAGCTCTCCCAGCCTCAATTCCCTCTCCTAGAAATGGAAAATTTGGACACCAAAACCTCTTTCATTGTGTGGTTTAAATGAAATAACAAATGTAAAGAATTTATACTGATTACTTTCCCAGTTCCTGTGATAAAATTCCTTGGCAAAGAGAAAATTTTTATTCTGCTCACACTTCAAGGGAATGGGAAAGTCATGCTGCTCACAGTGTGTCTGCTTTCCAAAGCAAACAGCAATGATTTTCTACTGGTCAGCAGATTTTCTTCTTTCTACACAACCCAACACACACTTTTTGAGTGGCTCTTCCCATATCAGTTAAGCTAATCAAAATTATGCCACATAAGCAGGACCAAATGCTTGTCTCCTAGGTGGTTCTAGATCTGGTCAAGCTAAAAATCACTATTACTCTTCACAACCCTGCTGCTTATCACATTGATAATCCACAGAGCCATAACCTGCCACTCTTGTCTCCATATATTACTAGAAATCTCATAAGACAAAAATGCACTCAATCCAACTTTAAACATCCCCATAGTTTTTAAACATTACTTAAAAGTCCAAAGACCTGGAGCATAAGAAATCTAGGAATCAATCTTCCCAATGATTCAGCAATACCACTATTGGGCATATCCCCAATAGATACACATTCTTACTCCAAGGTCATTAGCTCAACTATGTTCATAGCAGCATTATTCATAATAGCCAGAACCTGGAAACAACGTAGATGCCTCTCAATTGAAGAATAGATTAACAAATTGTGGTACACCGACACAATGGAGTACTACTTAGCATTAAAAAAAAAAGTGACATCCTAAAACGTGCAGGCAAATGGAAGGATTTTGAGAGTATCATTCGGAGTGAGGTAACACAGGCCCAGAAATATAGACATGGTACGTACTCACTTGTAAGTGGATTTTAGACAAAAATCAAAGAATATTCAGGCTGCAAACCACAACCCCTGAACAGGTTGAGATCAGAAGGAACTTACAAGAGACATCCAGGGATCTCCCTGGGAAGAGAAAATAGAGAAGACCTCCTGAGTAAATCAGAATCATAACAGGTAGTAGCCAATGAGAGATGGGAACAAATTATGAGAGGAGATGGTTGCATAAGAGGAGCAACAAAAAGGGAGAAAAAAAGAAATGGATATCTTGATAGATGGAGCCACTATGGGGTTGGAAAGAGGTTAGGTGCTAGGGAAATCTCGAAGAACCCACAAGATGTTCCTGGCTAGGACTCCAACCAATAGTGGAGGGAGTGCCTAGACAGGACTTCCCCTATCATCAAATGAGTGACCACCCTAACTGTCATTATAGAACCTTCATCCAGTAATTAATAGAGGCAGAAGCAGAGATCCATAGCTAAGCACCAGGTTGAGCTCCAGGACCAGCTGAAGAGAGAAAGAAGAGAATGTGTATGAGCAAAAGTATCATGATCATGAAAAGGAGACCCACAGAGATGGCTGGCTGGAGCTATTCTGAGCTCACTGAGTAAAAAAAAAAACAGCCCCTGGGGAACCTTCAGGGAGAGAAAGTAAACCCTCCAAAGGTAGATGACTGTCAAAATGCATGGGTAGTTTGTGGAGCCTCTTGGAGTAGGATCAGACTATGTTCCTGTGCATGAGCTGTCAACTTGGAGACCATTCCCTACAGAGCAACAGCTAACCCCACCTTAATACTGGAATGAGGAAATCAGACCTACATCAAATGGATACACCAGACTGAACTGACCCACCTTGGGACTCGTTGCCCTCTTTGGGGAATGGATGGGGGGATAGGATGGGGGAGGCTGAGGGACTAGGAGGGACTGAGAGGAGGGAAGGGGAGCTTAGCAGAGGTATACATGGAAAAAAAAATTAAAAAATAAATAAAAAATAAGAAAAAAATCCAAAGACAAAGACTCACGTAGTCTCTTAACTTTGAGCCCGTACTACATCAAAATATATTACGTATGTCTAACCTGTAATGGTACTAAAAAACATTCCCATTGCAAAAAGGAAGACAGGCTAAAGCAAACAATAATGAGGCCAAAGTAAGACCCTACAAAGGAGGAAAACCAAGAAATTCACAGATTCATGAACAGGGACCAATGATAGAGTAATCAAAGTTCCCAAGGAGCTCCATCCATCCAGCTCTATTACCTGTAGCATATATCCTCTCTCTCCTCTCTCTCCCTCTCCTCTCTCTCTCCTCCTCTCCCTCTCTCTCTCTCACTCTCCCCTCTCCCTCCCTCTCTTCCTCCCTCTCTCTCCTGCTTTCTTGAGCAGACATCCATGGTCCTTGCATCTCCAATATGCTGAGGTATCCATTGAAATAGACAAAGTCTATTTCAAAGCTTCACACAACAACCTGCTTTCTAAGATCCCCTTGCAAGGATTCTGACTCTGTCATACATTATATGTTACCTTACTCAAACTCTCAGGATAGTCAGAATGCAACCAGATTATTTTTCAGAACATTACATCAGTGACCCATATCCCAGGTCCTGATAGAGTACTTGTTACCTTCTGAAACATCAAGATTTGAGCTTCCACTGTCCATATCTTCTCAGAACTTTTGTCATCCCAGCACCCACAAGAATGACCTGTAAGCTCTGACCACAGCAATCAAGAGCTTTGCTAATCCCAAATTCCAAATGCCTACACATTCTACCCATAAACCAGTTCCAGAGGCTTGGGAACTGTATAATCAGGTTGATTACATCAGTGGCCACACTTTGGTACCAGTTTTATATTTTAGCTACTTTTACTATTGTTTTGATTTAAAAAATACCTCAACTAAAGTAACTTACAGGAGAAAAAGCTTATTTAGACTCACAGTTAAAGCGCATGGTCTGTCATGGTAAGGAAGTTCTAGAAACAGGAGCTTGAAGCAGATAGTCACATCACATCTCCAGTGAAAAAGAAGATACACACAAAAGCACATGTTCTTCTTGATGTCTTATTTTTTATGTAACCTATTTTCTGTGCCATGTGAATGGGGTCACACACTTTTAGTATGGGTTTTGCTACCTAACTAACTAATCTAATACCTCATAGGCAAGAGTAGAGGTTTACCTAAACAATAATCCTTTGCAAGTATGACCAGGAGCTTGTCTCTTAGACAATTTGATATCTTATCAAGTTGACTACCAACATTAACTATCACAGTATCACTCTTTTGGGAGCTGAGTAAACATATTCAACATATTTACAGTTGTTATTTGGTTGGGAGAATTCTGACGTAACTCTCGCTACAAAAAGGCAGGAATAGAATATAAATGGTATGTTATAATATGTTTTTCATTTTGTAACAACAAAAAATGTAAAATTTGGTGAAGAAAATAAAAAAATGAACTGAGAAATTAACACACAGAATGAGTGTTTTGGGATTCTGTTTGGTCTCTGAGAAATTAAACTTAGTTATTTCAGAAAACAAAGAAATGGTGAAAACAGAGCTTATCAAATGTGATCACATAAAATATCTACAGATGCTATTTGATGAAGGTTGATTCAGTAGGGCTGGGTAGGGCCTCAGATTCTGAATCTCAGACAGTTTTCTGTGAATGGTGGTGGTACTGGTCCTCAGATTACTTTTAAAGTAGAAACAGAATGGGTGTAATTATAATTTAAGTGTTAATTTCATATGTATGTAACTGTTCATATATAACATTTTGCTAGTATGTACAAATATATGCATAATAGGCTACAGGCACTTGAAAATATATATTATATGTTGTATATGCATATATACCCTCATGTTAGCAATAAAATAAACTGATTTTTATAAATTCTATCCATTGCCATCTCTTCAACAGCAACAACAACAAAATAGCTTCATAGATCACTATCCTCTGGGAAAAAAGAGTCAGCATCTTCTTGAGAGAAACTGCAACATTTTGCAAAAGGCCCCTTAAAATTAGACCTGTTGACTGTTGATGTTTCTTCATAGAGGAATCATTCCTTTCTGCAATTCATAGGTAGCATATGTGATTCTGCCCTGATTGCACGCAGCCTTTTGTTGAGTTCATGGAACAGGAGAGGTTAAGTGAAAAAGAGACTCCATCTATTCAAGCATGATACCTTCTGATGATACATGCTTCTATAACTAAGTCCTCAGCCACACTGTGTAAGTAATCCCAACAAGCTCACTGGTTCTCCAAGATGGGTTAAAGTACAATTGTATTTTTTTGCTGCTGGACCCATATTAGAAGGAGATATTTGTTTATATCACCCCAGGGAAAGAATCCCCACAACAGTGGACTGAGTGACTTTCTTCTTTTGCTTTAATTTCTTTAGCTTAGAAAATGGAAGTATTAAACAAGGCTCCTAGGCTTCCTACCAGCATTAGCTTCCTATGTGACATTTTCCCCTGAAGAAACAGAAAAAAATATAGTTACCATTACATAGAAATTGAAAGATATAAAGAAAGTTATTTTTGATCCTCAGGTACTTTGCCTTGCCCTCAGCAAAATACTTATGGAGACCAATGCTCTGAAGTCATTTGAAATGGAAGAAATATAACAAATTAATGTTTTCACCACCAAAATACAAATGTCAATGAAGAGAATGTACAGAGACACTATTTATAAAAACAGCATTAGAGACATTCTAATTTGGAAGAACTCTGTTCAGGTCGATGTCTCAAACAAAGATAAAAACTTAATTTCATAGCTTTAGTAACTCAATGAAAATGTTGGGTTCTGGAAAGAAGGCAGGGGCTACAGCAAGAACTCTTAAAGGCAACAAGGAGAAAAAAAGTCACCTTGGCAAATACTCCATCTCCTAACAGCTCTCTAGCCAGCAAAAGCCTTTGGATACCCATAATTCTGCAACATGAGCTGTGTATGCGAATTGTTTGCATTTTCTTCTGACAAGTTGATATTATTTATAAGTTTACCAACTTTATAGATAACCTTTTAACCTGTCATATTTCTGTGCACTTGCAAGACTAATCCAACCTGCTTAGCATCTGTCCTGCAATGTGCAACATGAAACTGAAGTTATAAAATCATCGACTCCAGTAGAAAAGCAATCACTAAGTCAAGGGCTTACACTAATGACAGAGAAACCAACTTCTCAAACACAGCCACCATTCTGATTGTGTTTGTTTCAAACAAACCCTGGATTTTTTTTTTCTTTTTCAGACACTGATTACAGTAATTAAGTGCATCTATAAACTGAACAGTGACTTGAATATTTTTAAGCAGTATTTTTGTTCGGGGAGGGAGATAAGAAACACATGAGAGAATCAGCCCAGAATATCTTTTTTTTCTTTTTTATTATGAATTAAGAAGTCACATTTTTCTATCCCTGTACATCCCTAATCAAGGACCCTTCCCCCTCTTACGACATCAGGTCATTCTCTCTTCTCCACATCTCCCCATTCCCCCATGGGCAGGCGATCCCAAGGTCCCAAAGTCCCAATATTGCTTAGTTCAGCCTCAACTCCTGGCAAATCCAGTTTTCTCCCCCCAACATCAAGATTGAAACAGGTGTTCCTCTAAGGGGAGTGGAATCCAAGGTGTCAGTCCAAGGTGTTTCCAAACGCAAGCTGTTCCGTGGTTGTGGTTTGCAGGTTGGGCATGCTTTGCTTTTTTTGTTTTGTTTTGTTTTTTGTTTTGTTTAGAGTCCACTAATAAGTGAGTACGTCCCCTGCTTATCTTTCTGGGTTTGTGAGACCTTGCTCAAGAGGATATTCTCCAAATCCATTCATTTGCCTGCAAATTTTAGGATATCATTTTTTCTTACTGCTGAGTAGTACTTCATTGTGTAGATGTACCACAGTTTGTTAATCCATTCTTCAGTTGAGGGCATCTAGGTGGTTTCCAGGTTCTTGCTATTACAAACAATGCTGCTATGAAAACAGTTGAGCTAATGCCATTTGAGTGTAACTGTGCTTCTTTAGGGTATACACCCAGAAGTGGTATTGCTGGGTCCTTGGTGAGATTGATTCTCAGTTTTCTGAGAAACCACCATACTACATTCCAGAGTGACTGAACAAGTTTACACTCTCACCAACAATGGAGGAGTGTTCCCCTTGCTCTGCAACCTCTCCAGCATAGGCTGTCATCTGTGTCTTTTATCTTAGCCAATCTGACAGGTGTCAGGTGGTATCTCAAAGTTGTTTTGATTTGCATTTCTCTGATGGCTAAAGATGATGAGCACTTTTTCAGGTGCCTTTCAGCCATTTGCCTCTTCTGCTGAGAATTCCCTTTTTAGCTCTGAACCCCATTTTTTGGTTGGGTTATTCAAGGTTTTGGGCTCTAGTTTCTTGAGTTCTTTATATAGCTTAGAGATCAGTCCTCTATCACTTGTAGCATTGGCGAAAATCTTTTCCCATTTTGTAGGCTGTCGTTTTATCCTATTGACAGTGTCCTTGGCTTTACAGAAGCTTCTTAGCTTCAGGAGATCCCACTTATTGATGGTTGATTTTAGTGTCTGTGCCACTGGTTATATTTAGAAAGTGTTATATTTAGGAAGTGGTCACCTGTGCCAATTCGTAGAAGTGTATTTCCCACTTTCTTTTTTATCAAGTTCAAAGTGTCTGGGTTTATGATGAGGTCTTTGATCCACTTGGATTTGAGTTTTGTGCAGGGTGACAGGCTTGGATCTATTTGCATTTTTCTACACACTACCATCCAGCTATGCCAACACCATTTATTAAATATGCTATCTTTTTTCCAATGAATATTTTGGGCTTCTTTATCAAAGATCAGGTGTTCAGAGGTTTTTGGGTTAATGGCTGGATCCTCAATTCTGTTCCATTGATCCACAAGTCTGTTTTTATGCCAGTATCAGGCTGTTTTTATTACTGTAGCTCTATAGTATAACTTGAAGTCGGGGATGATGATGCCTCCTGAGGTTCTTTTCTTGAGCAAAATTGTTTCGGCAATCCTGGCTTTCCTGTTATTCCAAATGAAATTGAGTATTGTTCTTTCAAGGTCCAAAAAATATTGTGTTGGGATTTGGAAGGGCAGTGCATTGAATCTGTAGATTGCTTTTGGTAGAATTGCCATTTTTACTATGTTGATCCTACCTATCCAGGAACATGGGAGAGCTTTCCATTTTCTGATATCCTCTTCAATTTCTTTCTTCAGTGATTTAAAATTTTTGTCAAATAGATCTGTTACTTCTTTGGTTATAGTTACTCCAAGGTATTTAATACTATTTGCAGCTATTATGAAGGGTGATGTTTCCCTTATTTCTTTTCCAGCCCTTTTATCTTTAATGTATAGAAGGGCTACTGATTTCTTTGAGTTAATCTTGTATCCTGCTACATTGCTGAAGGTGTTTATCAGCCGTAGAAGTTCCTTGGAAGAATTTTGTGGGTCACTTGTGTATACAATCATATCATCTGCAAATAGAGATAGTTTCACTTCTTCTTTTACAATTCCTTCCTTTAGTTTGGCTAGCAATGGTAGTACTGACCTAGGCTTTGGACTGTGGAGAGACAACTTACACATCTATTTCAGAGCTTATGTTAAGATCAACATTTCTGTTGTTGCATTGAGCAATAGTTATGAAAACAAAGAATTTTTTCTCTACCATGTTACTAATGGTAGATATTTATTTCAAAATCTATATGAGTACTTCTTTAAATACCTTGAATTATACTCATGCTTGAGAACTGAGTCATTTAAAAAGCCTAACGATAAATGGTACTAAATAAGATGTGGCTAAATTAAGCATATCTATACATGTGCACATAATTACACAGAATGTGCATGTATAAATTGTGTGCAACAGTATTTTTATCTATACCTGAAATTCCAGGTGTCTTCAACAAAGAATAGCTTTGTGATGTCATCCCATTAATAGAGCCTTGTTACCATAGGGACATCCATTTCATTCTCCAAATAACAGTTAGTTCTGACAATTGAAACTACAAAATTTCAATTAAGCTGTGGACTCAGTTCCTTCCAGTACTTGCAAATTTGAAAGTTATCAAGTTCTAAGAATCACTATTTTGGCTGAAAAGACAATTAATTTCAGATATACAGTGATGAAGCATGTGTATATAAGTAAATATTTTTCAGTTCTTTTATTTCCTATATCCTATATCACAAAATATATAATTATATATTTTCAAGAATAACTAAGAAAAATCCTTTATTTATTGGCTCATTTATTTAGCACATACATACATATGTACACACACATACACACACACCTCTTAACCATGTCCATTATCCAATGTTTGTGTATTCTTTATTCTGAGTGACTCTGATGAAATAATTATTGTGTGTTTTAAACAAAAGGATCTAGTACGGTGATAAATAGAAACTATAGGACTGAGTGGATACAGACAAGGAAACAAGAATGTCTCTAGCAAGGCTTCAAAAGCAATGGGATGTCCCATCACCCACCAAGAAAACTCTACTCCCCTTCCCTATGGTCCCACTAAGAATAAGACAAATGATATTCTCTGGCCCTTTCAGCTGTCATTGAAGAACACAGAGCATCAAAAGTATAGCCAGCAAAAGAGCAAGCATGGAAGGGCAAATCTTCATCTACCTTATGAAGAAAATAATTTCTGGTTTGTGCCCAGATGTAGTGCTTGCCACAAAGGCTGAAAGGCTTGGGGGGGAAAAAGGCATCTTTCTTGTGTCAAGGTCTTGTTGCCTAAAAGGATGAGGGAGAATGGATTTGATGGGCTTCAATAACCTTGAATTGTCAGTAAGATTGGAATGTTGGTCATGCAACATTTTCAAAAGTGAGGTTTCCCTGAATGCTTTGTGGTCAGAGTACACCTATGTCCTGGATTATTGATATAACTTTCAAGGGAAAGCAACGCAAGACTGCATTCATGAACAGAATTGATTTTAAAATCTCTTCTTTGCTGAGTAACCAAAGCTGTTATGATTTTACCAAGGCAGGGTGACTCAAAGTACATCCCACCAGACTTCGGCCCGATCATGTTAATAAATTTTGTGAAATATATCATCTATAATTAGCCTACTTTTTAAAAGTTTTAAATGCATTCTGCCTAGAAGTCAATGTGGTATTAATGTTAAGGTCTTAGGTTCTACCAATGACAAATTTCCCTCTAATAATGAAATTTCCCAGGCTCTATACTTATTAGCTAGGTGGCCTTGATCTCTAATCTCCCATACATCCAGTTTCTTCATTTAAAAATTGTGCTAATAAAAGTGCTTATTTGTCATGTGTTTTCTGTATAGTCAATGTGATTCCTTTAAGTATTAACTATGAGAAATCTTCACAAACAACATGGAGGAAACCATCATAGCCTCCACTTTTCACATGGGACAACATAATGCACAGAGAAATTGCCTAGCATTACATAAGCAGTATGTGGTTAGGTTTGTGATTTGAGATCAAGCAAGTAAAAGCAAAATCTTCATTGTTAGTCACTAAACAAGAATTTCTGAAATAGTAACACTTCCCAAGTAAGAAGCTAATTTAACTGTGTCTGTTACTCCATTATTGTTTCACTCCAAGATGGCCATCAAGACAATATGATTCAGTAAATGGATAAATGAAACTGAATCAAATCAAGGTTTTATTCACTAATCTATGCCTTGTAGCTTTAGACCATTCCTTCTTAAGAAAAGCACTTCTATAAACTTGCACACTTACTATGGGGGCTAAGGAGACCCTACACCAACACTACATGCCTATAAATTGAGATTTTGCTCACCATCCTTTTCAATTTGTTACAACCATCTAATTATACAACTATTTAATGAGTGTCATTATGCACTCTAGTCAATGTCCCCTATTCTTCCTGATATATATGCAGTCATTAGTGCAAATGAAAAACTCTAATTCTGAGGCACCATTCCAAACCAAATACAGAATAATGATCTCTGTGCCTGTGGCTGAAAGCAGTGAGAATAGTTCACAGCATTAAAGGCTGTTGAGTCATCAAAAGCACATTTTGAAACCTGTGAGCTAAGGAGCATTTAGAGAGCTGAACTTTGACACACTGGGACATTCTGTACCTTCATCCTATGTAGTTAGTTCTCCCAGTTATATTTCTTTGCTAAGTACTACATCTTAAAGCATCCACTGGATTAAGTTGAGACCTGAGTTCAAACACTGGCTTCACAAACTGACTCTCTTTTTTGACCTTCAATGCTAGTTAGTTGAGTTTCAAGGGCATTGCTTTTGGTCTGAGCAGTATGGACAGTGAAAAAAAAGACTAGCTTCTGGCTCCATGGGGGATGTTGTGGAAATAAATGAGACTTTGGGCTATAGCATCACTTTAAGCTTTCAGGAATAAAAGAGCATAAAGAGGCATAAGGTTTCAGTAGTTACTCTTTAATTTTTTTTTCAGCCTTGCAAGTGATAGAGAAAGGTTCCCACCTTGGTAAGTTTTGAAGAATATGATCCCACTGCTTCATTTTCCTCATCTGAAGCTCTGCCTCTTCTTCATTCACAAAGCGTATTGTAATTCTTACTGTTGACTCAGGAAAATTAATAAGGATCTGCCATATCCTCAGGCAACAATGAAGAATAACCATGCCCTGCATGGGGTGAATTACCTGCCACCAGTTGGGCATCACACAATGCATGCCCCTACAGTGACTGTGAAGAATAACTCTAATGAAACAAAAAAAAAGTGTTATATTGAATAAAAGAAGAAGTTGCGGGGATAAAATCCCCAGCTAGAATATTGATCTAACAGAGTCTAAAAGTTCAGAGATAGAAAACTTCCAGCATTTTCAGGGTAACTAAAACTGCATTTTACCAGTATCAGAGATGTTCTATCATAAAGTCAAAGCATTTCTGTAAAAGAAGTACAAATAAGTGGCCTGTTATTCTCCCCTGCTTTCAAATGAAGAGCTCCTGACAGGTGATACAGATAAGTACTGTGTAGCCTGTCACTTCATCTTCCTTAAGCACCATAATCCATGGAGCTCACAGAAACCCTTCCATGGCTTCGATCCCATGCTGACACTCAGGAGAAATGTTGACAGCCATAGATTAAAGGAAAACACTACACTGAAGAGATACTTACAATGGGTAGCTCTAACTAAAGATGTATTTTGGCAAGAATTAACTGGAAAGAAACACTGGCATAGTGACATGAATTTCTAAGCTAGGGGATAAAGCTAACAACTTTCTCTTAGTCTCATTGTAGCCCATGTTTACATATAAGCTTTGGTTTCCTTCATTTACTCATTCAATAAATATTCACTGAGCTGTGTAATGGAAATCCCAGGTGATCTCCTACCTGTTCTACTCTCCTTCCTGAGAAAGTAGCTATCCAAATATAACCTAAATGTTCTTTCTGATAGTACAAACAGTTATGTTGCCTAAGTTTCCAGAAATGGAAATGGATGGAAGTGATAGAAAACAAGTTTAGCATTACTTGTTTCAAATGAAACTCTTAATGTAGAATCATCTGTCTTCAATATGTATACTGAAAATAGCAAAGTTAATGGGATCTACCCATTAAAGACTTTCATGTGAGGCAGAAATAAACATCTTTAGTATATCTTTGTTACTTCAGTTTCACCTGAGCCTTCATGAATGTATGTGCCTTTAGATATCAGCTCTGTGTAATGTGTTGCTGATGATTATGCATAGAAAAATTCACTAAGTATATTCACCCATAGAACATATCCTGATGTCTATTGTCTTCATTAGGATTTCTTTTTTTTTAAGTTTTCTTTTTTCCTTTTTTTATTATTATTATTATGAACAAAGAAGTCACACTTTCTAACCTTGTATATCCTTATTCAAGGATTTCTATTGCTATGAAGAGGACATGACCACAGCAACTCTTACAAAGGAACAACATTTAATTAGGGTGGCTTACATTTTCAGAGGCTTAGTCTATTATCATCATTGTGCAAAATTGGGGAGTTCAGGCAGGCATGGTGCTGGCTACATCTTGATCTGAAGGCAACAAGAAGTAAACTAAGACACTGAATGGTATCCTGAGCATAATAGACCTCAAAACTCACTCCCACAGTTACTATTTTCCTCTAACCAGGCCATATCTATTCCAAAAAGGCCACACCTCCTAATAGTGCCTTTTCTTTGAGAATCCATTCTCTTTCAGACCACCACATCTACTCTACTCTTCTATCTGTGAATCATGACTGGTATGATAAATACCTACTATATTCAATTAAAATAAGACAAGACAGCAAACAACATAAAGTAGTAAACTAAGATCTGTGATATAAATCCAAGGCCACATTCTTGTTCTTTCTTTCATAATTGTACCCATAAATAAACTGTATAATTTATGTGAAATTAGTTTTCTTCTGTATAAATGAGAAATAATATAAATAATAAGTATCCATTAGGATTGTGGTTAAAACTAGAAATAGGCATATAAGTACTAGAAACCAAGCTTGGTTTCGAATGGAGTCACTTTTTCATTCAAATTCAATGGGAACTGAAAGTGTTACAGCTCTTCAGAGAAAGATATCTGACTCATCAGGAAGTCTGGCTGCAATAGGACAGTTCTAGAGGGTAGAGCCACAATAGGACATCACAGCTCTGGAGGGAAATGTCTCCTGACTTGTTGGGAAGTTGGGTGATACCTGGAGCTGGGGTGTGGTGGGAGATAATCTCCCCCAGGATCCTCATTATATTCCCCAGGATAGCAATCTTGTTCCTCTCCTAGAGAGCCATTACAGCTGAGTTTGCCTCTCACCCTTCCTTAAAGGGGCTTCCCAAAAGAGCTCAGCTTCTTTTTGTCTCTGTCCCATGATGTTGCTTTTTCCACTTCACTATGCAAAAGGGGAAACTCCTACAGATGTAACAACATCCGCTGTCTCTGTTACTTCTTTCTTCTCAGCCTTGTACAGCCCCTAAGGGAAAGTGTCACTAAAGTTCTTCTGTTATGCACCATCAAATGAAGATCTTCACCTAAGACTCTTTGGAGAAAGATTTATTTGGGAAAGAAGAGTCGAAAAGAGTGGCTTCCTCTGCCAGGGTGGGAGAGCACAGCCCACAACTGAACAGGCAGAGAGGCTTATATAGAGCTTCTTAGTAGTGGAGTTTCTCCAAGGAGAAGATTTTCTGCTAAGGAATTGGTTAGGTTTTTTTTTTTTTTTTTTTTTTGCTCAGGGATTGGTTGGTTTCACTGATCAGTTGTTCAGGGGCAAAGATAACTATAATTTTAAGGCCAAACTGTGTTTCTTTCACTGGTTTTGTTTGTTTTTTCTTTGTTTATTTGTTTTTAGCTTTTTGGCTCTGAGTAAATAAACTCAGGGCAAGGGTGTATTTACTTCACTGGCTCTGATTCTAGAGAAAAAGTGTGTTTCTTTGGCTCTTGTTATAGTGTCAGGGTGTGTTTCTTATGTTCTAGATTCAGGGATAAAGTTTTTCTTTCACTGGCTTGGATCCCAAGGCCAGGATGGCTTTCTTTCACTAGCTCTCTGGTTTCAGGAACAGGGTGAGTTTCTTTGGCTGGCCTTTTTTTCCCAACAGAAACTACAAGAAAATATACAAACATTGTCTTATCAGAACCATGTCACAAAAGGCAGGTATCACCATAATTCCCATTGATTTTATTTTTTTTTTTAGTTCCTTGAGAATTTTGTACATGTTAGATAAGAAAAATATCTTATCTTAAATCTCAGAAAGAACACTGTTTAGGAAGCAGCTGAATTAGAATTTGTTCCAAGATGTCAGATTCCAAAGCACATCCTGCTATATTAGACATACAATAAACATTTCCAAAAATTATCTTTCATAGTCTAATGAGAACAGTTCACCAAGGTCTTCCTACCAGCTACTATTTGGTAAACTTTTGTGTGAGAATTTTCAGCTATGAACTCCAGCAGATAATTCATTGCCCTTTCTCAAGTTCTCATGGGCATTTTGCATCTGTGCTGTTTTGCACTCTATTATAATTCTTTCAGCTTCAGTAATATCTAAAACTAAAATTTGAATACTTGAAATAGAAAATATCTCTGTCCAGGACTTAATAAGCTGCCTATTAATATCTAAGTACTCTATCAACAATTATTCTGAATAATTTTGGTGTGAATAAATGAATGTATAACAAAGCTTAAATATAAAAATACCTACCAAGGTGGTTATTTGCTAGATTGGGGCATTTTGTTTTGAAACTAAATGAATGGCAATGAAATATTTAATAAAAATCCATCAAGCATAGGAACTTAATATACAATAGTCCCACATGGGAAATAACCATTTTCCAAAAGTTATATGTCAATTGCTTTGACCTCAAAGACATAAAGAAATGTTATACATCATTTGTAAGGGTCCAGTTCACAGAAGCTATTTTCAACCTCAGTTGAAACTAAAATATTGGACAATTATGTTAGAAAAGTAACCCAAAAATGACAGTTAGAACATCAAAAAGAAAAAGAAAACATTAGGATTTTGTTCTTTAGTAAAATAGGTTTAATTAACAGAAGAGAAGAAAGTAAGTGCTGACATCTAAAGATTCCAGACATTAACTGTACATTTTCAGTGAGTTTAGAAGTTTAAGGCATCTATTCTTTAGTGTCTCTAATTCCACATCAAAGCTCCCAGCTTTTACTTCTCTATGATGGAGCTATTGCCAGCAATGTTCTGCACAAAATAGCTGGGATTAGCCCCTTTTCCTCACAAGTGGAATAAAGAAAGAGTAGAAAATATAAGATGAAAGGGAAAGAACTGCAACAAGAAAATCTGTGAACTGAATAAAGAAGGCTAACGGGGGAGAAAGGTAGTGCCTGGTATAAAATTTACTGCCATATATTTAAGAAAATTAAGTCATGGGGCAAAAAAAAATTCATAAAGCTTGGTATAAATGAGAAAAGCAAACAGAAGCTAGGAATTCAAATTCCTCCATTAGAGTTCTATTGCTTAGAGTTAGAGTTAGCCTTAGTCTTAGAGTTCCTATTGCTGGGGGGTGGGGGAGAAGCAAAACCAAAAAACACCTTCACCAAAAATCAAGTTGGAAAAGAAAGGATTCATTCGCCTTTCACTTCCACATTGCTGTTCATCACCAAAAGAAACCAGGAGAAACTCAAACAAGGCAGGAATCTGGAGGCAGGAGTTGCCGCAGAGGCCATGGAGAGATGTTTCATACTAGTTTGCTTCTTGTAACTTGCTCAGTCTGCTTTACTATAGAACTCAGGACCATTAACCCAAGGATGGCACCACCTGCAATGGGCTGGGCCTCCTGCACAGGTTACTAATTGAGAAAAAGGCTTACAGCAGGATCTCATGGAGGCATTTCCTCAACTGAGGCTTACTCTCTGATGACTCTAGCTTGTGTCAAGTTGACACACAAAACCAGCCACACATCAAACAAACAAACAAAAATATCAGCCAAAGAAAATTTGATCAATATGAAAACCAAACGACAGGAGCAGACAGCAAAGGAGAGATGGTGGAGAATAAATAGGCTAATTGCAGCCTTATTTTTATTTAAATTCAAAGACAGTAAACTGATGTGCTCCATGTTTATGAAAAGCAGAACACAAAGGAATAGTGAAAGTGGGTTGTTTGGTCTTTTATTTTATTTTATTTTTTTTGTAATTGTAAAGTGTAAGCTCCTTGGGATGATGCCCTTCTAAACGCTATCATGGTAAACATAAAAAGTGCAAAACTAGGAAGAAAACTCAGTAACTATTAAATAGGCATAAATTTAGTTAATAAATGAAGATTCCCAGAAAAATATTGTAAACTATCTGTGTGGATTTAGCATAGTTAAAGTGTTGTTGACTGGTAAAATGAGTGCAAAGAAATTTTTTTCTGCATCATAAATAATGCTCAAGTCTACTTAACTTTCCTTCTCATCTACAGATCCTTCCTGTCATTCTCCTCAGTGCCCCTCCCTACCTCCCATCAAAAAATGACGGTCAGCACCAAGGACAGCATGCCTCAGGCTCACAGGGGTTTCTTAGCTACATGACAATTGCTTCAGGAGCTAATTTGAACTCAGACCACAAGCTCTCAGAGGCTAACTCTCAGCTATAAGTCTTCTATTTCCCATTCAGAGTATGATCATTTCCATATACCTGCATGTTGCTGTTCTATGAGTAAAAATCCAGCAAAAGCTGAGGATTGAAAATGGCAAGTACTAGACACATTGTTTCAGTCTTTAATCCAAACTCCCCCCTTTGTAAAAATGAGGAAAAATGAGGTTTATAAATCACACAGACTACTTCTAAGCAGACAAGATTATGAGCCTAGTAAAGCTTGCATCTAAATATAAAAATGATAGTGATTTTATGTCCTTAAAAATGTTCCTTTATTCTTTTTTGTCTGGATCATATTTATTGGGTCCTTCTGAGGCCGAGGGGTTGAGGTCCAGTGTAAATTCCTAAGCCTTCCTAGAGTTTAGCAACCTGTCTCTGGCCATAAACTCCACGTGTGAGTGACTCAGCATAGCCTGATCTAAGACCGCCTCTGCCTAGCCTCTGCTAACATGCTATTGGCCCTTTTACCCCATCCCAAGATTCCCACTACCCTCTCACAGCCCTATATAAGCCCCAGACTGATGCAATAAAGTGAGTTCTTGTTTCAACAAGTCTCTCGACTCAGCCTGTGATTTCCCCCATGGCTAGGGGGTGCTGGGTCATGGACACTCATCATCTCGCTCCAACCCCAGGGAGAGGCCAGCTGGTCCAGATCTCCCTCTGCCCTATCTGCCAGACAGAAAGAGTCCGGCATATATTAACCAGTTCTTGGAGTTTATCTGTGCATGTACCAGTTTTAACATAAAATAACAACAAAATTCCAAAACCAAGATAAGAAATCTTTGAACCTTTGACTCTAATATGCTGTCTTAGTCACTGTTCTAATGCTGTGAAGAGACACGATGACCATGACAACTCTTATCAAACAAAACATTTACTTGGGGGTCTTGCTTACAGTTTTAGGGGGTTAGTCCATGGTCATCATGATGAAGAACACATAGACCTAATACTGGAGCAGTAAATGAGAGTGTGTCATCCTGCTTCATAGGCGGAGAGAGAAAGACACTGTACCTGGCTTGGAATTTTGAAACCTCAGAGCTCATACCCAGTGACATATTTCCTGCCACAAGTTCCTGTCTACAGCAACAAGGCCACACCTAATTCTTCCCAAACAATTCCACTAACTAGGGACCAAGCATTCAAACATATGAACCTATGGGGCCATGACCATTCAAACCACCACACAGGCTCCAGTTTCTTAACAATTTGACAACATGAAAGGATTATTAAGGAAACATGATCAACAGTTTCAAATTGCTTCTGATATGAAAAGTTTTGAAAAGTATAATAGAAATGTGTCCTTTTTGTCATGAAAGGCATATACTACCTAAAATGTCTCAAAATTCAAATATACTGGAAATGCATCTCATAAAAGTATGTCTGTATTCTATTCAGGAATCACTGCTCTTCAGCAGCCAGGCTCTTGAAATCTGACCTATATGTTCCTCCTTTTCTCTTTCATAAGAGCCCATGCCTACCCATTAAAATGAATTTACCACAGTCCACAAAGCTATCCTTTCAAGCTGAGTATCCTAGTGCTTGCTTATGATCTCAGCTATTCAAGGAGCTAAAGGTCAGCTTATTCAGCCATCTCAATTTTTTTTAAAAAATTACTAAATTTATTTACTGTGTATGTGCACACAAGTACCATGGTGTATGTATGGCAGTTGGTTCTGTCCCTCCACCTCATGAGTCCTGGGGACTAAATCTGGGTTGACTGGCTTGTCAGCAAGTATTTTTGTATCTGCTGAGCTGTGTTACCTGCCTAAAAAGTATTTTTAAGTGTTCACTTTTCAGTTTTATAAACAACTTAAGGGTGGGTACAAAGGTCTTCCAAGCTCATTTGTTCTGAATGCTTACAAAATGTGCCCAAAGGAAACTACAGTACTATACTCTAATAATATAAGTGCAATTAAAATAAACATCAGTGGAGTGTTTGCTCACATATGAAATATTTATATCATTTCCAACCAAGGATCATGGTCCATAACAGAAAAGGAAGATGAAAGATGATAAAACCCAGAGGGTAAAGGACCAGACTGAAACACTGTCTTATTGTTATCACAAACTCAGATAAGCTTGCTTGCCTGCACAAGATCAAGCAGTGAACACTGTAGTATGGGTGTGGCAGCAGCTCCCTCACAAGTCCACCTCTAATTGAAGAGCTATATTCATCTGATAGGTTCTGGGATTAGAAATGTCAGTTTTCTCTAAGGGTATAGTTTTTAGTAAGTTGAACACACTCCAATGGATGGCCCTACATCATGAATGCATCAGCAGCGCAATGGACTTTTGATAAAAAAGGAAGAGGAAAAGGAGGAGGAAGGAGAAGGAGGAAGAGTGAGAGGAGGAGGATGTTACCCCAAAGCCATTGTCTGAATGGAACAAATTCCCACAGCAGGAGGAAGAAGAGGAGGAAGAAGAAGACAGCATGGAGCTGAGATGCAATGTGTGCTAGGAGATGGATCTGAAAGGAGTTAGGAGGAGGAGAGACCAACATGACCACACTACAGTCTAAGAAATTCTCACAAAGTCTCACAAGTAGAAGGGACTTAACATTCTATAAGAGAGCAAACAAGCTGTAAGCCTTAAAGTTTAAGTTTTAAATTTAATTCTGCCCTTCATAAAAGACCCAGAGAAAAATTGAGTAAATGTAGCCAAAAATGGAGTAGGCAGTAATATATACTTCAAGAACTGCTTTAGAGATAAGTGCTAATAGGGGATAGGAAGATGGTTTAGTCTGTATAGTGCCTGTCACTAAGGCATGGGACCTGAGCTTGGATCTTTAGCACCCATGTCAAAATCTGGGCATGATGGCACATGTAGGTTATCACAACACTTGGGAGACAGAAACAGGAGGATTGCTGGAGCTGCTGGTCATATAGCCTAGCCAAATTGTCGAGCCCCAATTTTAGCAAACATCCCCCAAAATAAGATAGAGATCTAACTCAGGAAGATGCCCAGGCAGTAGTAAGCTAGTCCTGAACACTAAGAGCAGTTGGCAATCACTAATGAGGAGGATTAATAAAGTAGCATCATAGAGCTGCCATTTTCAAAAGATGTCTTAAACTGCAATGGAAAATAATTGGGGGTATGTGAAATGGTGAAATAAAAAGATCAGAAGCAATATGCTAGACTGAAGCACAGAGGCAGTCATCTAAGAAAGCTCATAGCTGCTTAAATGTTCTATACCCAGAATGCTTAGCACAGTGTCTGACACAAATCGACACCTAATAAACATTGATAGAATTGATAGAAAAGAAAATTAATGCACCATAGTGGGGAATATTTGTAATTTCTTTCATGCACATGACTCATTCACATCTATACTTTACATCTAATGTGGTTCTATCAAATTAAAAGGTTGAAAAGCCACTTTTGAAAGGGATATAGTGAGGTAAAATAAGAAAAATGTAATCACAAAGTGTAATCATTTTCTATTACTTGCATTTGACAGGATTAACAAACTCTTGTATGTTAATTTAGTGTCTTCTTTTTCATATGTGCATATAATTTATGTTTCATAGGACATGATTTGACTAACAATCTATTCAAATTCATGGAATAAAAGCTATAACAGTATGTATAAATCTTTTCGTTTATAGGAAAGCAACCAAACACATGTAATACATGCTCACATATTTCTAGTTTCATGTTTGTATATCAAAACACCTATGAAAAGATATATCTGTGACACATTATAAATTGCGTTTATTGCTAAGATTCTCTGTTACTTTTGCAGTGTTTCCTACTTATGGTTTCAAAAAGGTTTCTTTTTTTAAATTTCACATTCAAATTGGTTCTTGACTTAGGATTCTCAATGCTCTTGTCCACAGCCAAGCACATGCACACAGTTCATCTCTTCCTTGTCCAATCTATTATAATTCCAATGGACCTTCAAAGGGCTCTGTGTCTTCCCAAGGGCTCAGTGTATCTAATTTCCTCCTGACCCCTCATTTCTTGGCATCCATGTTAGAACAGGTGTGAACAGATTCAGCCAGGTCCATGGAGCCCATGGTTCAGTGCTGGCACAAGATAAGGGTTATCTTCCTGCAGCAGATAACTACAATGGCATTTTCCAGGATGCCAACTTCCAATTAGTGTCATCTTTTACTCCATGTCCTAGGGCAAAAGTTCAACTTACAGAGAGTAGACATCTGAGAGATGCACACTAATGCCAGAAACAGAAACATGTCAGCTTTCTTCCCACTGTCAAGGAAGGCAACTCTGTCAGCTGAAAACATGGTCACTGCTGTTCAGTACAAGGTCAATGCCTTGTCTGTAAACAAGAATGCTAATTTACTTTCCAACAATGAAACCAAATGTGGCTCCAGATGTTGAGTTTGGAAACAATTGTGGTTGTTGGAAGCACATTGGGAAGGGAGAAAACTCCACAATTAAGACTCACAAATTCTCACAAATTGTCCTTGTGCCAAAAATGTCTATATAAATAGACAAAATCTTTTGTCATTTTAGCTCAATGTGCTCCTTTAATAACCAAGACCTTATTACAAATAAATATGTATATAATAAATTTTCTACAGATACTGAGCTATATTTTCTACAGATGAGCGCAAAAGAGGAGACAATTTCATAAGACTATGCTATGCTAACACAATGCCACTAACACCATTGGTTGGTTTAATCAATTCAATGTTAAAATACTGTTGCATCAAATCAATCATTGGGGTGTGTGTGTGTGTGTGTGTGTGCACATGCACTATGTTATTCTGATTTATTTGGTAGTTTCCATGAATGAATGCTACAAACAGGTTAACTCAAATGCATGGAGAGCCTGCTTTAAAACACCAGTTTCGAGACCATGAGTTGCATAGCTAAACCTAACCCAGGGACTAAAAACACACTCCAGGTCCTTCGATTTCTTCCACGGGCTGGGCCTTGCACACAGTAGCCTGCCATAGCCAACAGTTCCAGGAGTTTGAGGTGGGGGTTTGTGAGGGAGAGGAATTTTGGTTTTGTTTTGTTTTATTTCAGTGAGATCTCTGGCTAGCTTTGTTCCACTTCTTCAAACCCTCATAGATAACTCTATAACTTTCTCTGTTGATTTGCTATTAACATTTGAAACCTTTTTCATATATAATATTTTGATTATATAACACTGCTACAGCTGTAAGTGAAATACACTTCTCCATTCTTCCCAATATTTTCATGGTATAACGAGGCCAGGTCATCATCTTGATTTACTTTCTTTAGTACAAGTGGGGAAAATGGATGTTAGTAGCCTAGTCTCATACAAAGACTAATTTAATTCTAAATATGGACACACTTTAGCTGTTACATTTTTGGTGATTCTCCTTTTTATGTTCATCTAACAGTTGTGAATTCTAACCATAAGAGGTGAGACAAAGCAAGAGTCTTATTTGTGTGAGGACCAAAAGTAGTCTGGACATTGGAACTAGGTGCATCCAGTTCCCTACTGTACACACTTGTAGTGGGAAATCAGGAACTATACATGTGAACGGATCGCGTCAGAGGGCTGGAGCCGAGCGGGGCATGGTCAACTGGAAAGGGTTCCAGAAGTAGACCTCCCAGGGAGAGGACCAGGACAGAAAGCCAGCATTCTCTCGCGCAGGGCCGGGACCTCTCGTGAGAGTTCCGGACGAGTTGCGCAGGTTTTCAGACTGATGACTCAGCTTCTGGGCGGTTGGCGATTCCGGCATGTGGTGCAGGTGTTCGGAGGTGCGCCGTGTGGGTGAGGAGCTTTTGTTAGAAGTGCTCGGGTGAGCTGCAACCTTATCCCTTCACCGTTTCTTAAAACCTTCTCTGTTTTATAAGTGATTCTCACAAAATAAACCTCATTTAAAACATATTTCACGGCGGGTTCATACCGCGATACACACTCCTGCAATGAGGGCTTATACTCGAATGTCATGAATGTCACCTGCCTCCATTTCTTAACCTATAAAAACTGGATTAAATAATACAAGGCCAATTAGGACATTAAGGGAAAACTTTCGGATTTGAGAATTCCTAAAGATTAGTTCTAGTCAATAGAAGTATTTGAAGTTTCCTGAATGTTACAGATTGTATTTTCTAAGAATTGCCACATCAACTCTGCTCCCACTTACTTTCCCAGGACTTCACAAATATTGGGGAAAAGGAAGCTATGTTTTTGTTTGTTTGTTTGTTTTATGATGAACAGACTGCTATGTGTTCCTGGAGAGATCGCAAACTATAGAAAGGACTCTTTATCATTTCCAAGGCCAGAAACAAAAGCAAGTAAAAGTCTTCCTAGCTCTGACATTGGGGCTTTTGGAACCTAGACATTCCATGTAAGGCACTGCCACGTTTAGATAAGCCAGCCACAAACAAACACCAAGAACCAACTGCATGAATCAACAAGCCTTCACATGACTATAAGGTCTAGCTAACTCTAAACTGCCTGATCTAGTACTGACCCTCACTTTATGTACTAAATCACCCAGGCTCAGACTGGAGCGAACTGTGAATCAGGAGAGAAATTATAAGCTGAGATGGTATGGAAGCATTGCCATGAATTCTAGCAGACTGAAGAATAGTTGATTAATCATCTTCACCCCCATCTTTACCAACAGACTGGAGTGTTATTCGTAGTCACTTTAGGATAAAAGATGAACATCTTCACAGATTCCTGTCTAATTAGAATCTCATATATATATACCATATATATAGATATACATATATAGTTTCAAGTTAAAATATTTAGAGGAAATTTGTTGTGTAATTGATAATTAGAACACCAAATCCCAATGAATTAAATGTACTGTTAAGGTTAGGGTTAAAAAAATTATTTTATGTAAGAAACTTGAAATGTGAAGCTGAAATGTGTCCTCAAAAACCTCCCAATTTTTCTTCTCTTGTAAAGTCTTTCTTGAAGTCATGCAGGATAATGGCTTGAAGGCAGCCAAGTTCTATCTATGCTCTGCTTTCTATAGTATTACTATGAATACCACCCTAGTCTACTGGATTTAGGGTACCAAGGGAACATGTTAGTGTCTTATTTTTCAACTCTGTAAGAGTTCAGTGCCATACTCCTACACTGTTTTCTCCTTATTTATTCCTTCCTCCTTTTCAGAGAGCTTTGTCTGAATCTGGCTGATTTTGTGTACCAGGTTAAAAAAGAATGAGAACTAATGGGCTTAACTGACCTAACAAGGATTAACTATGAAACTCAAAGATGTAACTCTAAGCAAGAGGGCCAATATCTAGAGCATGAAACTGTTGTTTTCCCCCAGTCACTTTTCTAAGTTGAAGTGCCTGCATATTCATTCCATAACATTGATAAAATTTGGCAAAGTCTATACTAGGCAGGCAAAGGTCCACATGATCATTTTGTCTTGTTAGGAGCTAATCTATTATGCTAGACTCTACACAGATAGTTCATTAGTTAAAAAATGTCCTACACATAACTAATCTTAAGTTATTAGTTATTGATGTGGCAATAGGAATGTTGGCATGGCTATCTGTCTTTTTTTTATTGCTGCTAGATGCACAAAATGTTTAAACTGAACCTAAAATAACCCTCCATTTTTTGACACTACAGTATTTTTCTAACTTCCTTGTAGATTATCATCAAATTAGAGCTATGAAAACAGTCTAAGCATTCACACAACATATATAAAATATAACACAAACATATAATAGAAAATGTGGAAGACAATAAAAGGAAAATTAGAATAAGAAAAATAAAGACAAACCATAAGGGGAAAAATATTTAAGAAGGACGCTATCTGTTCTGCATGATATTAGGTGAATGTCTTTGTGCTGTTATAAATGATACTTAAACTTCTCAGATAAATAGTAGGTTATAGGCTCTGCTAACATGTTAACTATTTATCCTGACATTTTAACTAAAGCTTCATAGCAGCTGGAAGATCTCTCTGTTCTTTCTCCCCCCAGATGTTTTATTAAGACAGTCTAAATCAAAAAATAGTGAAATACAATGCCAGGTTATAATTATCTCATAAGAAAGTTCTCCTGGATCAGGACCAGGTTTAATGGATTCATTTGACTCACAACCTTCTCCTGAGCTGCATTTTTTGATAGCCTCTGTGGCCACAAAGTTGAAAACATTTATTTTCTGGTTCCTAAATTTTTTGCAGATGACTTAAATACTGTCATGTACTACCAAGTTTCTGATGCCCTCTCTCACTTATGGAATCTTTATTGGATGTTTTAATATTTCAGGGAAGTTGAGAATTTTTATTTCAAAGAAGTTTCTCAAAAACACACTATAGAATCTGCTTGTCTTTGGGTAACAGTTAAGTTTTTTTTTCATATTTTACTCTTGTTTAAAAACTTGCTGAGTTTGAAATAGATTTTGTTGAGAAAAAAAGGTGGATAAATTCTGTGAACTTGACCATGTATAGCCATTTACTACGGACAATGGAATGGCTTCTTCTAATTTATAAAATTCTGCTCTCATATCAAAGATACATTTGTTCTAATTTTTCCACACCATCGATTCTCTTCTTCTTGGAAGAGAAGGTTGAAAAATACAAGTAGTATGTGTCTCTTGTGTTTTGTTCTTTCTAGATCCAGAAATACTGAGGATGAAGTTAGATAGGAGGAATGGGGGGAGCAAAATAGTGGTGATGTAAGTCTAGCTGAAGAGGTGTTGCTTGGCACATTTATTGTCCCTGTCTGAGTGCCTTTGAAGAACTAAATTAAATGGTTGTCTAAGGAAAAGGAATTATTTTCTAGTTTAACAGAGTTAAATGTTGGTCTTGGCTAATGAGATGGGACATCTGAAATAGCTCTTAGGATGATAAAGTTCATCTGGGGGAGAGCCAAGGAGAGGTAACATCAATATCAACATTTGACACTCAGACAACAAAGGGAAATGGATTTAGAAGGTGAAGGAAGCCAGAAATTCAATTGGCAAAGTTTAAACACAAAGAAAAAGCATGAAGAATAGGACTTTTGTTTTGTTTTCTTTAGATTTATTGTGTGGTTTTATATGCTTCTCTGAAATAAAAGCAGATTGGAAGGATATTTGAAAACATCTCCATACATAGCTCAGTGTACTGACAGCTTTTCCAACTCACATGAGTGGGGAGCTAATGGTTTGTTATAACAAGTAAGATGCATGTGTGTTCCCATAACTCACTGCCAGGTACTTTGTTCTTGCCTGTAGATGTTAACTTCTATTGCATTTAATCACCAGTTTTGTCAACCCTGGGTGGTTACATTCCCAGATGGTGGCTAACTGTGAGAATTGATAGTCTTCCAGATGTGTTAGGATTTTGCACATCCCTGATGATTCTAAGAGAATATGCAAAAGCTTCGGTATCACACAGAATTCTCCAAGATTCTCTTTGGCAAAAGCACCTTCTTTTCTGGAAAGATGAAATTAAGTGGCTGTGTCTATAAACACTACAGTACATCAAATGCCACTCTTTCCAACACCATTAGCAGCTAGTTTTAATATTTATGGCTTATATTATAATTTTTAATTATGTGGGGAGAGTCCATCTGGGTATTTTCATATGTGGGAGAAGGTCAGAGCTGTCTGTTTCCCTGGTATTTGGAGTTACATGTAGTTGTCACCTGTGAATGTTGGGCATCAAATGTGGATCCTCTAAAAGAACAATATGTATGCTTAACCCCTGAGCCATCTCTCTAGCCCATCCAATTGGTTTTTAGAAAATAAAAAAATAATGGCAAACTAGAAAATTAGCCACTATTTTGTCAATTTGAGTAAACAGTGAATTGGTTACATTACAAGCTAAACACTGATCAGTCCTCAGACTTGTATTCAAATGAATTACAATTGGAAAGAATATATCAATTAATTATACAATACCAAATGGTCAACCCTGAAAACATACATACAAGCAACATTATACTGACAGATGAGTAAAGATTGTACTTATATACTTTGAAAAAAAAAGAGAGAGAAAAACAATTAATGGAAAAAAATAAGCCATGAACTTGAAAGAAAGCAAGAGTGCACAGGAGAATATGGGAGGAGGAAAGTAAATAGAGAAAATAATTTAATTATGTTATAATCTCAAAAATAAAAAAAATTAAAAAGGTAAACCAGTGACGTGAATAAAATAATCTTCTCAAAACTGTGAGATGAAGTTATTGTGCCACATTCTTACAGCCCCAGATCCTTGAGAGGCTAAGGCAGAAGAATCATTTGAACTCCTGAGTTCAAGACCAGCCTAGGCAACATAGCAAGCCTCTATCTCATAAATAAGTAACTGTGACCTGGATATAAGGACTTCATATTTCATTTAATAATAATCTTTAAATTTCTGTTCACCTCTGAATTTCTTTATTCCATGTAAAAGTTTCACATGCCTTAATAGAAAAAGCATATAAATGCATAAAACAGACAAGAAATTTGGACAGATTTCAGCTAAGCATCCAAGCTCCTGATAACTTATTAAAATTCAGTTGGAACTCAGGGCTTTTGAAAATCTTCCATTTTTTAATAAATGTGATACCATCACCACCAAGACAGTATAAATCATCTAAGCATAGAGCAGAGACTGAGAGTATCCTGAAGTATAAAAAATGTTTTTCGTTTCTAATTTAGAAAGGCATTTGTATTTTCTGGCCCTAACGTGGAGTTTTTACATCAACAGGGATGAAAATGAAGAACTAAAAGTTTATTTGATGATTGCTGATACAGATCATTAACCTAGACACAAAACTATACAACATACAGGTTTTCCTTTAAACCAATAAGCTAAGTCTCCTTTGTGAAACATCTGGGTGGCCAAGTGCACTTTGGTAAACTGTTATCCTCACCTTAGCATTATGGTATCTGGATAACTGGTCAGTTTTTCCATTTTCATTCAGACACTAGGCATTTATCAGACCAGAGTTTACTATAAACTAATATGATGTAAGCCTCAAAGACAGCTGTAGTCAGAGGCTTCTCTGTCTCTCTTGGAGGGCCTCCACAGTCACTTATGAAATAATTGACTCGGAGGTTTAATATTATAGTAACTATTTGGCCTATGGCTCAGACTTATGACTTACCAACTCTTACACTTTGAAATTAACACATAATTTTTACCTATGTTTAGGCTCGTGGCTTGGTACCTTTTCTTTGGTATAGCATTCTCATCTTGCTTCCTCTGTGTCTTCCTGGCATCTCCTCTGTGTTTTTCTCTTCGCAGAATTTTCCTAGTCTGGTTGCTCCACCTCTATTTCCTATTTGTTTACTGACATTTTACTAAAGCAACATGTGTAACAATTATTTACAGTGTACAAGAACATTATCCCATAGACAGTTTCTGAGCCATGCTATTTTGACCCAAAGTATTTTCTCTCTCAGGTATTTATTGATACAAAGTTTCAACAGTCTTTGTAATATCATAACAGGGTTTCAGAACTGTCAATGCTAAACAAAAATTGCCATAGTCTAACCAAATAAAAGATAGAAAAGTGAAGTTTTAGAAGAAAGTGTCCAAAACAGACTTTTTTTTTAATGTGATACAGTTCAGAAATAAAGCATGTTCTTAACACAGCTGAGGCCTGCGTTTCAATCTTCAATAAAAGACAAAAATACCAACACCTTCAGTTTCTACTGTGTGAAATAGTTTGAGAACATTCTCCTGAGCGAGGTCTCACAAACCCAGAAAGATAAGCAGGGGATGTACTCACTCATTAGTGGACTCTAAACAAAAAAGCAAAAAGCAAAGCATGTCCAAGCTGCAAACCACAATCACTGAACAGCTTGGGAACTGATACACCTTGGACTGGCATCTTGAATCCCACTCCCTCTAGAGGAACACCTGACTCAGTCTTGATACTGGGGGGAGGAAACTGGATCTGCCAGGAGTCGATGCTGAACTAAGCTATACTGGGACATTGGGACATTGGGACCTTGGGACCTCCTGCCCTTGCTGGGGAAGAATGGGGAAATGTGGAGAAGAGAGTGTGACTGGAGGGGTGGGAGGGAGAAGGTACTTTAAACAAGGACGTACACAGATAGAAAATGTGACTTTATTCATAATAATAAAAAAAGACACACACAAAACATGGCCACTTTATATACAATTTTTTAAAAAAACAAAAATAAAATCTATTTTAAAAAAACAACTGAAATCTAAACTCAGGTCCATATATTGTTTACTAGAATTTTCACTTATTAAACCATGAGATGCCTCTAAAAACACGCGACCAGCTTTCTTGTCAAACAACTTGATTCAGTTCACAGGAGGACAAGAAGGCATAAGGACTGGGGTTGGAAGTATAGAATATCATAGTACTGTGGATTTAGATTATGTTCTAGTTTATGACTGCTATAAAAGTACCTAAGAGCTCTCCCACCCTCATGGGAGAGAATGGATCAAGCTAAGCCTAAAACACATAGACTCTGTATGTTTTGCGTATATCTTTACACTTTTCTATTTTGCATATGAACATTTCATAGAAGAGTCACAGTAAAGCTAGGCAAGGTCTTGATAGAGGGAGCCATTATGGAGATAAGGAGAAACCTGATACTAGAGAAATTCCCAGGAATCCACAAAGAAGACACCAGATAAAACTTCTAGCAATAATAGAGTGGATATGCCTGAATTGGCCTTCCCCTGTAATCAGATTGATGACCACCCTAATTGTCATCATAGGACCTTCATTCTGTAACTGATAGAAACAGATGCAGAGATCCACAGCTAAACACTGGGCAGAGCTCCTGGAGTCTAATTAAAGAGAAGGGGGATGGATTACTGTATGAGGAAGAAGTCGAGATTTGGTGGAGAAAACCACAGAAACAGCTGATCCCAGCTAGCAGAAGTACTGCTAGAGTCTATAGATTCTAGATTGACAGCTGAGGAACCTACATGGGACTGAATGTAGATGACAGTTGTGTGGCTTGGTCAGCTTGTAGAACCCCTGGCAGAGAGACCAGCATTTATACCTAGTGTATGAACTGGCTTTTTGGAGCTCATTCCCTATGAAGGGATATGTTGTTCAGCCTTAAGGCTGAAGGAGGACTTGGTCATACTTCAACTCGCTATGCCAGACTTTGTTGACTCCCCGTGGGAAGTCTTACCCTCTTTGAAAAGTGGATAAGGGAGTAGGGGAAAGATCTGGGGTAAGTGGGAGGAGAAAGGGAGAACTGTGATTGGCATGTAAAAAGAAAAATGTGTCCCCATTGCTTCTGGTTCCACTTCCGGGACCCAGTGCTGGTTGCAGAATCCCAGCGCTCTCTGCAGCAGGGGCAGGTAAACTCTGTCCCTGACCACATCCACAGCTCCTGCTGAGGGAAACCCCACCACGACCTCGAACTGAGCGAACCAACTACAGGGGTCTCTGAAGGGCAGATTCAGATCCCGCCCAGAGGTCAGGAGGGGGCAAGAGGCTTCAGCACCTATATCCCAGCCTGGGAGGGAGAGTTGAGCTCCCATTGCTTCTGATTCCACTCCCAGGACCCAGTGCTGGCTGCAGAATCCCAGCACTCTCTGGAACAGGGGCAGGTAAACTCTGTCTCTGACCACATCCACAGCTCCTACTGAGGGAATTTGCACGGCTCCCACCACGACCTCGATCTGAGCGAATCAACAACTGCAGGGGTCTCTGAAAGACAGAATCAGACCCTGACCAGAAAGGTGACAGGAGGCATACAAACCCAAGTGCCACAACTGACCAGGACCCATCTAATCGTGAACCACTGAAGCCATGGGCAAACGTCAGTGCAAAAAATTACAAAATACTACAAAGGACAACATGGTAACTCCAGAAGAGAGTGGCGATCCTACAAATACAAGGCCTAAACTGAGCAATGAAGAGGAAACAGAAGGAAGCAACACCAAAAATTCCTTTTTGATGTTCATCGAAGCTCTCAAAGAAGATATGAAAAAAAGCCTTAAAGAAATAGAAGAAAATACAAACAAAAAATTGGAAGAGA